>VDFB02158066.1:244511-284865 GCA_007258455.2 Sequoia sempervirens | reverse complement strand
AAGATTGGAAGAAGTGTAAAATATTCATATCTTTTTGACTGTTGTAACTGCAAGTTGATTTCATTTTCTGGTTCTAATTTTTAGAATGTTTTTTTTGTTGTTGGACCTGCAACTTTTTTTTCTTTTGTCTAATTTCTTTCTATTGTGCTTCTTTGGTCAAATTTCCTATTTTGACCCAAATGGCATGTAACATATTAATACAAGAAAAAAATAACAAGAAAAATTGTGTACTTTTTGATTTATTTAATATCAACTCACCTAGCACTCTGTTGTTTCCACTATTCATGCAAATATCTGGCTGTCATTTGAAGAAAAAGAGAGCCACTATAGCAAAGAAGTTTTTCACAAAAGCAAATAACTTCAAAATACCCTGTTTGAAGGGTGAAATTATGAATGAGAGTTGACTGATTAACCCTTAAATATGCATTGTAGCTTTTAATATAGAACTCCTGAAATTAAACTTCATTATTGTTTTAAATTTGAAACATAGGACACTACAAATATATCCTCAAAACAAAGTATAATCAACCAGGCAAGAATATTCTGCAAATCATCATGAAAAATAAGCATTTCCTGGCCATAGTAATTTAAAACCTTGTATAAACTGAGAAGCTTAAAAACCTTAGTATCATGTGAAGAAGGATATAAAGGAAAGAACTTCACAAAAAATAAAAGCACATATTTCACAAAGTTTGATACTTACCACTTTTCTTGAACAAATAGGAACAGTTTCCTTTGGTCCAGAAAACTTCGTAGGAATGACTTTTACATTTGACTTTACAGTTATTTTCCTCATGTATATCTTTCACCTACAGATAAAAAGCAATAAAAACAATTCAGGAAACAGAAAATAATATGAAATTATATGAAATAAAGTGTGCTTGGAAATAAGACGTAATGTTAATGTGAATAGAACTATAAAATAGTTTTCTATTGTATCAATCACGTTATGTACAAGGGATGACAACAATCTATAAATCAGGCATTATTGAGCTTTATATTGAACTGTAGCAGCAGCTCCAAGAGTTGTTCAAGGTGGAGAAATAGATGATTTCATTATCAAATTATATAGAAAAAGAGCAGCAATTCAGAAAAATATAGTTACATCATCTATTATTTCTTTCAATTTAGGAAAGTAAATTGCTTCTTGGTATTCTCAGATGGGCTATTTCATTTTTGCGTGGATTAATTGCTTGCCTTTTTATTCTGAGGTTGGCCATTGCGTATACAATTAACAAAAGTTACAAGAATTTGAAGTAGTGAGATAGCTGCAAATCCCCCACAATCAAGAAAAAGCATACAATTAACAAAAGTTAAAAGAATTTTAAGTTAATATATTGGCTATTTACTGTTGGACTAAAACGAAGACTCGGTTAAATCACAAAACAATAAAAAATTTATACCTCTAGAAATTGTAGTTTACCTGAGTCGTTTGAATGCAAGGCCCAATAGCTGAAATATTTTCTGCTAGAAGCTGCAGGGTCTTCAATTTTTGAATCTGTAGTGTTGTAAGCCTTCTATTATTTCAACTTTGTTGTGACCTTTCAGTTCAAACACTTTTAGAAAAATCAAATCTGCAAATCTGCAAAACTTATCTTCAGTGTTTGAAGGTTTAGTACTCCATCAATAACCGTTGTGGTTTTTAGTATTTTAGTAGTTTATGTATAAAACTTGGAAGAAAATATAACTCTGGACTGAAATTGGAGATTAATGAGATATGTAAATGATTTTGGTAAGCAGGTTAACCTGGTAGCTCTTGAATGGAGCTCTTTCAAAGAGGCCTGATATGTGATGCAATAAGGCAAGCATAAAGAAAAGACCAAATACTCCAGCTTTGTCATGTTTTCTAGCATATCTGAATTTAAGGTAAGATTGGTACACGAGGCTAAATTGAAATGGTGCATGAGCATCAACTGCTTAAAAGGAATTTTTTGAAATCTGCATGCCAAAGGTATGTCAAACTACCAAAATTAAATTAAATCAGCCACTTAAAATAGATAGGAAAAAATAAAATTGTATGTCTGTGCATACATATTGGCAACTTACCATAGCATGAGAGTGGATGTAGCAGTAAGTGTGGAAGGAGGCTAGAAGTATGAGGAACAATAGCCTAAGTAGAAGAACCTAGAAGATTTTTTGAATGTCAAGAGAACAGTTTTGAAAGAAAACTCTATGCAAAACGATAATTTTTTGTGTTTATAAAGTGTGTGCTGAAATGGTTGAAGTGTAGAAATAAAATGAGGTAAGTGAGGAAGACAATGGATAGTTGAAGTATGAAAGACAAAGGACTAAGCTAAAAGGGAAAGTACCAGTACGTATTGTTTAGCTGAAAAGAATTTGGCTAGCTGAAGCTGTTGAGGCTGAAAGTTCCGACGATCGTCGTTCCTCGATGATCCTACGAGCAACATATCAGTTTTGTTGCATGCGTGTGTATCTTTCAAAAGTGAAAGTAGGGTGGATACGAATGCCAGAAAGCTGAGTGACTCTCGAAATTGCTGTGAACATCAGGCCTTGACGGTCAATGTTGCCTATGTCAATGGTGGCCATCTGAAGTTTAAGCCCTTGTGATTTGTGTATGGTTAAGGCCCATGCCATTTTAAGAGGGATTTGGCGTCGACCACCACGACTAATCGGGGTAATAGGGACATCTTTGGGATTTTTTGTGTCCCAGGTAGGCCCAATGTAATTGTTGAAACAAACAACAACAAACAAGGGGAGTTGGGGTGGTTTTTCGGTCTCCTTGTAAACAATTTTTTTTACTATGCCAAGAGCCCCATTTACAAGGCTAGTTTCAGTCCACAGATTACAAGATAGCATAACCTTTTGTTTGACACAAAGTAGAATCTTAGGCTGGAGCTGTTCATCATCTGGGTTTGCATTGAAAGAGGTCCCTATTTGCTCAGCAGTGGCAATGACAATGGGCTGTGCTAGAGACAACAACATACACTTATTATGGAGTGAAACCTTTTCATTGGTTGCATAAAGATGTATGGATGATAAGAAAGCACTTTGTTCAGTAGGAGTTAGTGTGGAGCTTGATCTTGACATTAGCAGTTGTCAATCAGCAATAGTAGGTTCAGCCTTTCTTAAATTGCACAAAAGATTATGAAATAGAAGTTGAGTGGGATCCTCTCCGGCTTGGCGAAAAAATTTTGTTTAGTGTAAAAATAGTTTGGAAACTCTGCCATAGTGTCCCCCCATAGGAAGTAGAAGAGTACATTGGAATGTCTTTGACTGGTGGAAGTTGGCCAAGGTCTCCAAACAAGAGGATTGAGCGACCTCCAAAAGGGCAGTGGTTGTTTGTTGGGAAAGCTTCGCGTAAGCGATAGTCAATTCGTTCAAGCAATTTTGGCCCGATGAAGCTCATTTCATCTATTAAAATGTAGCAAACAAAGTGCATTCTCTCTTGGAAGCTTGCTAGTGCTTGGCCCTACAAAGGAGCCAATTCTTTGATGGGAATACGTAGTACAGAATGAATTGTTGATGCTCCAATGTTGAATGCTGCAACACCAGTTGGTGCAAGAAGTAATAGTGGTGTTTTCCCGTTTGGAGCAGAACAATTGAGTACAAACCTGATTTGTTTAATTAGGTGTGACTTTCCAGTTCTTGCAGTCCCTTGAACTATTATTTTTAGTGGTGGTTGGTTAGTGGTGGAGGATAGGTGTGACAACACTAAATCCAGTGTTTTTTGTTGTTCGAATGAAAGGGCGTCCTGGGTATTTACAAAGGGTGGAAGGGGACTGTATATGTTGTGTGGTTGGATTGTATGAAGTTGGAAGCTTGAGAGAGTTCTATTGGATTTATGGATTGAGTATTCCAATTATGGTTAAGGTCTAACTCACGATTACCTAGCATGTCAAGTGCATCTAGGTGGAGTGGATGGCCTGGGTGAACACTTGACAAGACTTGCCATTCAGATTGGTTATAGTGATGTGGGGGTTCTACATCATTTGAAGGAGAGTCAAGTTCTATATTAGAGGCCAGATTTGGTTGAATGCGGCGAACATGCCATGGATGGTAAGTGCATGCTAGTGTCTCCCACTATGTCACAATTTCAGATGGTGAAGAACCAAGGTCAACTGCAATGTTATGAAAAGGTTTGTAGAGAACCAGTTCACTCCAACAAAAGTCATGGAAACTTGGGTCATCCTTGGGAGGAATACTTGTGAAGCGGGGCGAGACCTGAACAATTGTTGTAGAGGAACGCTCTTTCCATTGGTTCGCTTTACGGGATGTTATGAAACTCCACTTTTGGGTCACTTCAATCAATGGCATTGCCTCCAAAGTAATAGGGTGAGCCATGTATGCATCAATACAGTTTGTGTGTGGGGATGTACATGAGGATGAGAGTGAAACACGTTGATAGTTCTTTCGGTTGACATTTAAAGACACAAATGTTCGACTAGACAAGCAGAGTGGTAGTTTTAAGAGAAGGTGGCAACTTTCTTGAGAACTGATATCACGATCGACAAGGTTGTCAACAAGCATTTTCCTAAAAGCTATTGGTGTTGGCTTTTCAGGCTCAAAAGATGTTGAAATACGAGAAAGCATTGCATGGTACGTTTCGGATTTGGTTTCAGCTTTAGCTGCATATTTTGTGATATATTTGAGCACTACATCAATTGAGAGAACGGGCTGGAAATCTACATTTGCACGCCAAATAGAGAGGATAGTGGGGTTGTGTAGATTCACTCGGTCATCGTTACGGCCAGGGGTGAGCTTTGGCTGCCCATTGTCATTTGAGAGGGTTGAATTGTCTTGCATGGTCCAAGGGGCTTTATAGCGGCATTCAAGTATACCACCTTTTTTTCGCAAGCATGTTTGCAAGGTGCAACGTGTATGGCGTTGCACGCAATTGAGCAATTCATTGTAGTCATGTGAAGGGTTGGACAACATAATCATTCTTGTGTCCATTAAGCAAGGGTTGTCTAAGGTAGATCTTAGAAATGTTGCTATTGAGCTTTGGTGGGGAGATGGGTTCCAAGCAGAGACATATTTGTCAATGTAGTCAATTGCATTTTGTACTGAAGCAAGATTATTCCATTGTAATTTGGCAATATCAGGTGCGTCTTTGAGCCAAAGGAAACCATGGACATGTGCAGATCCACGATGTTGCCATTCATACCTAGACATAGTAGATGTTATAAAGCAAATGATGTACGAAAAAAGTAAATATAAATGGTAAAGGGGGAGTGTAATTACCTATACCAATAGTCATTTGTGCAAAGAATCTTCTCCAAGACCTCCTCACGAAAAGTAGTAAATCGGTGATGCATGTAAAGTGTAGTGAGGTGTGGGTTTTGCACTATATTTTGGATTCTCCACTGGGCAAGTGTAGTAGGATTTGTTGGTGCGGTAGATGGCATGGCATTGTGTAAGTCTGGCCATTTAGTATCTGCAACACTAAGGGTGAAGAATAGAGTAGGACAACCAACTTGAATAACCATGTCAGATAGCTCCCCTCTTCGAAGAGTCCAGAAGGGGCGGGTACCACAAATTTTTGAGCCGAACCGCATGACTTCGTCTGCGAGGTGTTCATCGGGGAGATCCTTGAGTCTTTGGCGCAAGTCAAAAATTGTTGTTGGCAATCTACTCTCAAAGTGTTTTTGAACAAACATAGAAGCTGTGGCCTGGCTACGATGACGCATAAGAATATTAAGAATGAAGTATCTAAATTGTGGGTGTTGGCCAAATCTATTATCATGGTATCGAAGAAGATGGAGAGCATATTCGTGTAGCTTGACTTCTTTCATACTTTGTTGGTTGAATGCAGCCCTGCCCTTTGGAAACAATGTTGGGAATGCCATAACAAACAATCCTTTTGTGGTGTATTCATTGAGGGGAATAAGAGAAACTGGTGGCCAATCAATAGCAGGAGTGGGTCGTCCTTCTCCTAACTGTAACAAGGATCGTAATTCTTGCACTTCTGTATGTGCAGGGGGAAATTTTGCCACAAATGATGTTGTTGCTTGCACATTCTCATCCAATTGTTCTTCGATAGTATTATCTATCTCCATGGAGGTAACATCAGTGGGGTTTGAAGATGAGGTTGTATTAAGAAGGTCAGAGATGTTAGTGGAGGGAATAGGCAAGCATAAGAGAGAGGTCTCATCTAATTGGACATCTTTGTAGTAGGGGTCATTATTGATCTTATATTGCAAAGCCTCATGAACATGTGATCTGCAAACATAGAAGTTTTACAGTTGGGAATCAACATTTCTTTTATTAACTATGAGTATATCCAAGTCATGTATATGGCGTGGCAAGTAATTTACAATTATTGTAATATCTTGAGGAAAACAAATAGTGTGACCACTATATTTTAGTTGTCCTCCTCTTGCATAAGTAACTTGGAGGACAGGGCTAACTCTTGATATAAGCATCTCCTCAATCTGGGTAAGGCGTTGCAAACAAGAAGGCTGCTCTCTAGGGTCCATGTTGTTCCACTTTGAGAAGCGGTTGCCATTTTTTTCTGAAATTCATCTTGTACAAGCACTACTACCATTGAAAAGCCTAGTATTTATTCCTGGATATCGTTCCATGCATATTTGGCATGTCGATATGTTTGATAGGCTATCCAACTTTGAACGGAATGAATTCCTAGCAACGTAATAGTTTGAAGCAAGTGGTAGCGGATGGTGGTTTTAGGAGGGAGAATTGGGGTGAATTGTAGGCTGCATTTGAGGTGTTGGTGGTTGCAATGGGGAAGGGTTATTGGAAAGACAAGGTGGGACTGTGGAGGAGCTTGCAAGGTTACTATGAATCTTTTCTCTTCTTCGTCTATTAATAGAATCCTTATTTGCATGGTACCATAATCGTTTTAGATGATTACGATGAGAGTGTTGCGCTTCCATACTTTGAACTTGATTTTCCATGGTATTGATTGATGAGGAACATATGAATGCAATTTTGTTTTTGCATTAGTTAATGATAAAGTTGAAAGAAAACAATTAACTTAGGTGTGCAAAAAGAGCAAGGAGAATGCTTGAAGTATTAATTCTATGTATTGACTAACATGTGCAAATTCTAACATTGTGGTATGAAGAAGTCTTTCTATTCTTTTCACTTGTAATTGTATGCAGACATGGTTACATAATTGGTGGTATTGATAGCAGTGAAAGTTGTACAACATATGCAAAGAGTATGCATTATTGTGGAAAGTAAGAGGTACAATTAAAATCATATTGAAAAACATGTCTGGAAGATAACATTGTCGTATCAAAAAAGTATTTTATTCATCTTACTTGTAATTGTAGGCATACATGATTATATATGGAGGTATTGACATCAGCAAAAGTTGTACAACATAACTAGATAGTATACAAAATTGTGGAAAGTAATAGGTAGATGCAAAGTTATTTAAACAGGCTTTATTGCTGTAATTACAAAGCTTTGTATTTCTTTCCCAGCAAAATAATTCAATGTAATGGCCACTTCAAAGAAAAATTGGTGCCCAAGAACTTGATCCAACACCTCTTTAGCAGCATCAGGTCCAGCTAGAAGTAGTTGAAAATTTTCAGCAGATACGCCAAACAAGGTGTTTGCAGGACCTTCGAATGCAGTGACTTTAACAAGGGCACCTATTCCATCATCCATATCCAGTTTGACCATGTAGCTAAAATCACATCTAGAGAGATCAATAGAGCACTTTGGGCAATGAAAACTATTGGGGTTATTTTCTACAACCTTCTTCTTACACCTCTTATTTCCCACCATAAGAGGACATGAGAGGTAGTAAAATTTTTCCAAGTGGACTTTTGTAATGCTTGCTTTTACACAAACATTTGTTTTTACAGGATAGTTTGTACTGTTGATCGTTGCAATGTCAATTGGATTTGAAAATTTGTTGGAAGAAATATGATCTATTGAGAGCGAAAGGAAGGGTGTTCCATTCCCTATAGTGGCATACCAGTCATGCAACGTTGACGCTTCTAAAAGTTTTGGATTAATAAAAATTGTAGTAGCAAATATAGTATCAAGAGCCTTTCCACGCCAGGAAGTTATACGTGCAAACTTGATCAAGATAATTGGAGGGGTTGGTAGAAGAGGCATAGTATTTAATTCTTTACCTTCAAATTCACAATGACGGCCCCAAAGTGTAACATCAATGGATAAGCATGACATGTCTGTGATTGTTGCAGTACATTTTACTATTTCAGAGCCATCTCTCTTACGGATGGTTGATGCAGGGGAGATAGATAAAAGTATGCCTAGAACATCAACGACAGAATTAATAGGTAGTGATAGTAGGGAATCTAAGCTCATGATATGCAAGCTTTGCATGGGGATGGTAGATTCTACACATAGTGAAGGAGTAATTGTTGATGATTTGTGTAGGAAAATTTCAAATGGGTTCATTGAGCTACTAAATTTTTTATTAGCAACTTGTACACGACCATTAGAAATAATGTATACACTATTAGACTACACAACATTATAGAACTCATCAACAAGTTCATTGAAGCATGTGACATGTATTTCGGTGCCTTCTTTGTCAATGAGGTTGAAACCAAAAACTTTTCCTTCTCGGTTAGCATTGTGGATTTCATGGATTGGACTCTTTGTTACTGCTCTACCCTCAATGGACCACTGCTTATAGTATGGGGTCAAATATTTGATGGGAAGTAATTTAGAAGCGGGTATGGCTGGTTCTTCGGTAGATATTGCATTTTTTTGTAAACCAAATGGGGCATGGGAGGTAGTACGTGGCAAATGACTTGTTGCTTGCAAAAGAGGAGTTGGAGTCCCAATGAGTGGTCCTTTATTCAAGACCATTTCAAGATTGTTGATAATTATAGCCCTGAAATTGAACAATGTCAATGATTTAGGAAAATCAAATAAATGAATGATAGCAATATTGTAAAATAGAGTAAGTTTGGATGTACGTGTATTTCTCGAACACCTTGGAAGTATATTCTGTAAGGCGGACAATAGACCCAATGGCCATCGCTTCTTTGACAACAAGATTGTTGAACTGGATGGGAAGCAAAGTTGGATGGGTATGGACACCATCAGAGAGTTCAATACGGTATTTAACATTTGTTGATTGACCATGTTGTATAGCGTTTATGGATGTGACCTGTAATGAAGGGTCAAGATCAACCATTCCTGGAAGAATTTCTTGAATGGCATTTGGAGTTAAAGTTGCCATTGAGATGGTGAAAGGTAGTTGAAGTTTTGTGACTGTGAAGAAGTTGTGAGTGTTAGAATTTGGTTTTATGAAACCTCAAATTATGGTGCTCCTTAATTGTATGATTGATGTTAATGGTGAAAACCAAAATTGATAACATATAGCCACATAGTTTATCTACATGTTTATAAAACCAATGGTTTGTGAGTGGGATAATTTTTATGCAAACTATATAGTAAAAGACTTTCTTGGAGTTTTCTATATGAAAACAATATTTATCGAACTATAATGTGTGTAGTTCTTAAGATTTAATATATAGCAAAAAATAATGAGAAATGTAAACTATATTTGAATTTTGTAGTATAGATAATTGATTATTTGATGATGTATCTTGGTTTATTGGCAATGGTTGGTTTATATGGATGTTTTCACTTTTGATGTCTTCTAATTTCTATTTCTTTGTTTTCAGCATGTTCTATCAATATGATGTGTTTGGGAAAGTGACTTACTGCAAGACTTTGGCAAAAATGTGCCCTGCTAGCAACGATGTAGAAGTAGAGGCCGCTCAAAAGCGAGACAATCCAAAACCAAACTACTTAGAGTCGTCGTTTTTATCTATTGACATTTTTAAAAAAGTAGATCTAAGAATAATTGATTCAAAGTATTGACAATTTAAAAAATATATCTAAGTATATCAGAAATTACAGCTACCTAAAATTAGGTTTTTCACTAAAAGTATTACATTAATCCACTAATAGTATCAAAATTAATCCACTTAACATGGGCTTCTGGTTGTCAGTTATGATAATATAACAAACACTTAAAATTCAGTTTGCTATTTAGTTCTTTGGAAAAAATAAATTAAAAGTTTTTTGACACATAATGTACAGGACGGTGTATAGGGACTCAAGTTCTTTGAAATAAATCTGCAATTTAGTTTTATTGAGGGAGTGTTTTGGATAACTCAAGCTAGCAAACTAACATGTTTCCAAAATCATAATCTTCTTAATAAACATGCTAAGTGAATTCTCCGTAGTTTATATCAATTAAACCAAGGACTTGTGGTAAACACCAATTGTAAAATGATTATCAAGTCTGTTGTTACTCATGATCTGGGTTTAAGTAATATAATTTTGTTCCTAACACATGGTTTTCCATGAGCAAGGCCATACGTTTGATAAGAAATATCATATATGGGCTTAACTCTTCACTCTATTATCCACACATTCAATCATATCAATAAATAGATATGGTGTTTTAATCTCTATTATCTAATATAACTGTTGATATTCAAAAAATAAGTGCAATAATAAATCACTAAGATCTAACAACTATAAAATATGAAAATGAAACATAACAAACAATGTTCAAAACTAAAACACACAAATTAACTTAGAGAAAACCTATTTTAGGTGAAAATTTTCAACCTAAGAAGCAATGAATCCTTATTCCATTACTATGGGATCAAAGAAATTATATCTACCTCAACAAGCTCCAATACAGTTTAACTACTATGAAAACAATTTTTAACTCGCAACCAATATTTTCCTATAAAAGGCTGCAAAAATCTTGTATGAAGCGCAATAGCTCTAAATCCGGATATTTATAGATCTACTCTTTGTTTATCATGAATAGATTGAAGCAACAAGTTGTAGGGAGACTGATTTTGCTTCATGTCAATTTTTCTGAAATTCTACTTTGGTAGGGTTTCATAATATTTTCCTGCAAATTCTGCCCATTTTTCTCAATGGCATCCTTACAACACAACACAATTTGTGCAAAATCTTAAGGTAAGTCAGTTGCCATGATTTCAATGAATTTTTTATGGGAATCTGTACATGTGCAAACCACTTTTGTTGTGTTTTATTTCATTCTAACAAAATTCTGTTGTTATTTGGTAAATGAAGGCATTCGTTCTATGGTTTTGTCAGTGGTTGTTTTCAATAGAATATCAACATATTATTCAGTTTTGTTTTGGTTTTAGAGTGTGAATCTATGTTGAAAAAATCTATCAAATGTTGAATTAGAAGATCAAAACTTTTGTATCACTATCTCTGTAAAAAATAGTTGCCACTTTTCATGTGACCAAAGAAAATTTGAAGTTGCAATATTTTTTGAAGCTATAGAATTCCTATTACATATAAACCTGAAGTGAGTGTGCTTGAAGATGGCATGTAAGTGTGCTTCAAGGTGGCCTAGAAATGCAACACCCATGGAAAGCTTATTATGGACAAGACCTGCTCCTAGCACTTGTGTTTGTCTTGCCTTGTAAATGTTGTAAATGCAAAAATAGGGCTAAACAGATGATACAAATTAGTCCAACATAGCTATCGGTAAACAGCCCCCCCTACAGATTTAGGACAGAGTCTGTAACAACAACAACTCATATCAGGAATACAAGCTTTTGTATAGTATTCTATAACTGGGAAGTCCTTAATTCACAAACTATGAGATGCTCATCTTATAGGCTAATCTTGTAAAAATGTATGGAAGCAACTATTTGAAGAGGTGAACTTTGGCAAATAGTCAACTTAGCTTTCATTTTGTGTGTAAAATTAGTTTACTGTTATTTTTGAATCATAGGGGTTCCATTGCAGTGATTGTTTCACTGAAGAAGACCAGACTTTGGCATGAAAGAGGATAATGTCTATTATCTTCCTCTCTTCTATATCTTTGTTTGTCTTCAACAAATTAGATTTAGCTGCTGTTTCATTTTCTTAGTATTCTTTTTTGAAATATCTTATATTTTAGAATATAGTGTTCTTCATCTTTTTCTAGGAGGCCTGTGTAATTTTCAACATTGGAGGTTAAATGCACTAATATTTTATTTAACAGAGTAAAAATCCCTACAATATTATTCTGTTGTATATATATTTTATATCTCTATGAAAGCTAATACAACCTGTTCTACAGTCAATGGATATGTATTTTTTTTGTTTTTCATTTATTATGTTCTTTCATTATCAACAGAAAGGTGTTGTCAAGGATTTTGGGGGAACCCTTCCTCTGGTAACTTTATATATATATATCCAAATTTACTTCCCTAAATTGATTCAGAAAGTCATAAAATACATTTTTACTAATCTGGGATTACAATATGAAAGATCTCTACTATGGGCTTCTAGTTCTATTTCGAGGGGATCCTGGCCCATACCAAATATCAGATATGAATCTGCTGATCATGACTCTGTCAGTTCAATTCAAAAGATTAAGAGTCAATTTCCAACTTCAAAGGTTTGCCTACAAATTAAAAAAATCAATGGCAGGGGTTCCATTGATGGTCTGAGGCAGTGTCTAATTCTTTTTTTTGTTGGCTGGATCTAGAGTTTAAAATTCTTTTTGAAACTTGCTAAACATCCAAAACACCCAAACACAAGGAAAATGAATAACTTGAATTCTTTCTTGACTCAATGCACATTTTTGCATCCAAGTCAAATTAACTCCACACTAGTCCCTGAATAAATCAACTCCACACTAGTCTCTGAATAAATAAGAAAACTCTGTACCAAGTAACTATTCTGAGCACCCACTACATAATTACTATTGGGTTTGGTTCAAGATGGCATGTAAGTGTGCTTCAAGGTGGCCTAGAAAATCTTTATATCTGACTACTACAGAGGCTGCTAGCCAACAGTCTAAACACAATACAATCAATGATATGGGTATTCTTGTTCTATGTGAGTAAATGTAGGTGGCATTGATTGGCAGTTTCCACTAAATTAGTTTCTACCATGTAGTTTAATATTCACTATTTTGATTTTTGAGCAAAATTAAAACCATAGTGTATGGAGCATCATGAGAAGCTAAGAATTTCTATTGTAACTTGTTTACCCTGAGCTACTTCTACCTACAATGCTTTTACAGTGTTCATGGTGAAGGCTGAGAGGAAGCTACAAAGAAGAACAACTGCAGAAGCTACAATGTGAGGGCCAACTTCAATTGGTTCATCTCATTTAATGCATACCCATTATTTGATTTGCCATGATTTGGTCTGAGTGAAACGGTGGTAGTCTGCAAGAAAATATTTGTTTGAACAACTACAATGGATCATCATTACACTCTGTTGGAGTCAAGAGCAAATGGTTGCCAGGGTGCTTTTTTCTATCTTCAAATGAGATTTAATGGTGGATCCAGAACTGGGGCGTTTTATCTCCATTTACATTGCATTTGCTGATAGTCTTAACGTTTTGGTTGATTGGAATTGCGTGTTGAGTGGATGTCATGGAGAAAATGACTAATTGTCCATTATAGCTGGAAGCTTTGGGTTTTTCTTCTGTTCCTTTATCTTAAAACTGTGATTGTGTTGTCTACATATGAACGAGACAAAAACTGTTGGAGTCATCACACTGTACACCTATAACATCCAACTTGTTTGTACTTGGAGATAACACTTGACTGGGACACCCCTTTCTAGAGCAATCACTCAAAGCTCTATTTGTGCTCAAGTCAGTCAAATTTTTATTTTCATTTTCATTTATCACTTGAACAAATCCAGATTCTGAATGTTCTGTCACATTTCTATTTAATATTGGAACACACATCTACCCTCCTAGTCCTCCGTTTTTTCCTTCCATGATCTGGGCAACTACCCACATGCTATTCTCAAATTGGTTTCCCCTGGTCCCCTAGACCCACTGTATTTTAACCTCGAGGGAGTGGATTTCGAATGTTGGAGAAGCACCAGTTTGATTTGATTTGATGTGGGTCTAGCTTTTTTGTTTCTCTTTTTTTATAGGCTCATATCATGTGACTTCGGCTCTGCTAATGCATATGAGGAGGAATCGAAAATGCCATTGAATTATGTAAGTGTATTGGGTGATAGGCAATGAGAAGGTGGAAGGGACATCCTATCACGCACCGGCTGGCTGACTTGTTCCAATGCAGGGTAGAACGCGGTCCAACATAGCTTATATTTTCAGATTAATATGCTAACCAGTTTCTCCTTCAACAACTATAGTCAAATTCTATGCCATTAAATCAAATTCTATTCCCTTAAATAAATCATGGTCCACGTCTGCATCCTTATGGAGAACAAAGCATTTAAGCTACACGTGATTTTGTAATGGTCCCAACTAAACCATGAATGGTAATGAAGGGGTGCTAAAAAGATCAATACTTCTATTTTAAGGGCTTTACAGTTCCAATACCTCCCCACTGCAGAAGCTAGAATGTAATCACTATCATTCAATCATAGGAGACAACAGAGACAGTAACAACCAAAGGTTTTAGTAGAATGATATTATGAAGACTATAGAAGTAAATAGCTTTAGAAGGTTTATCTGGTGTCTGAATATTTTTCAAGAATAGAGCAGAGACTACTGTCATTAAGGTCGCAGCAAAAAGCATCAATCATGGGTAATAGAGATTGTGAAGATCAATGCTTCTTAGGAATTTTACAATTCAAATACCTCTCTTTCAGAAGATTAAATGTATTCTCCATTATTCTCACATAAAGAATAGAAAAAACATGGTAAAAACAAAAGACATGGAAGAACAGTATGATGCACACTTTTATAGTGAATGGATGCAAAAACAATAAATCTTGGATATTCTAGTTTTGTTTCTGGAAGCTCAGAGATCTGGTAGACTTCCGTCAGGCCAATGTATTACATGGCATGACCACTCTGGACTCATTAATGGATTGCTGCAGGGTGTATGTTTTCTTTTCCTAAATACCTATTATGCTGAATAGTAGCGATACTGTATAATGTAGCAAGATATAAAAGGAAAACCCTAGATAATTCGAATATGATAAACTGGAAGTGACTTACCTATAGATTTTGTGCCAATTGTGTCGATCTACCAATGATGCAAATGGAAGAAAATGGGCAAAGGTCGCAGGAAATTTTCAACAAACCCAAAATTGTTACTGTTGCTGCTTGTTGCTTGCTGCTTCAATCTATTCACAGTTAAGGGGTGGAAAGCATTAGCAGCGGAATAAGGAGTAAAAAATGGAGTGGAAATCATTAAGGGCAATAGAAATGCGCCTTACCTCATGATTCTACACAAATATCTCTTGATGTCGGTGATAAAAAATAAGGTAACCAAACTAATGCATATATTAAGAGGGCAGATATTTTGAAAGGAGTTAATGCGACATTGAACACAGGAAAGCTCAATGAGTGACACGCCGAAAGGGGCATTTTATCGTGTTGTCAAGGAGGCCGACTCTGCAATAACTACTCTGAGTGACACGCCGAAAGGGGCATTCTATCGTACTGTCAAGGAGGCCGACTCTGCAATAACTGCTCTGTAGATATTTTCATCTTCTGCAATAACCTCTGTGCCATCCGGGGAAAGACATTCAACCGCTCAGATGCATTTGATCGTAGGTGATTGCCTTTGCACGATTCTAAACCGTTAGACGCAAAAAGCCCTCCCAAATACTAAGCATGGGATGCCTTTGGTGTAACAAGACATAGGTATAAAGGTGGGCCCGTATGGAGAATAAAATGTAAAAATATGAAGTGGCCTGATTAGATTATTGTTTTAAATAGTGTTTCATTGCCAAGCAAAATGAAAGGTTTCTGCATTTTAATATTTTTAAAATGTAAAGTACCTAGCCAAAATATTTTAATTGGATGCAACGTGAATGGAACGAGGGGATATTTTATAATGAAAATGGAATGTTCACAATGTAAATATTTTATTCACTGGAGGTGAATAAAATAAAGTACAGCCACAACAAACAAAGGAAAAACAAGAGTAGAAAATGAATTTTCACGGGCAAGTAGGGGTATTTTCACACAATAGGTAATTAATGGAGAGTGTTTACATGGGAAAGTTTTTTGTTGCTCAACAACAGATTGCAAAGGGCAATTTGGAGGAAAATTCTGTTTGGGGGAAGAAAGAGGAGAGAGTCTTTTGTAGATTGTTGATCAATGGTGATAGATGCTTCTAGATGTCTTCAATAGATTTTCTTCTGGAGTTTTCAGTTTCCTTTTATTCTTTTTCTCTTCTCATTGTAAAGACTAATTTTGGGGTTCCATTTTCTAAAAGCTCTACAAGGCAGGCAGAAGCTCTGGGTAGATTGTAATGCTAGGATGAATGTAACTGAGTCATTAATATGAAGGTGTATGTTCTGAATTGTGTTTTCATGCTTATTTTAGGTGATAATTATCTCCATGGCTGAGATGTATTGCTTTTTTGGATTCAAATAATAAAATTGTCTGAGTCTTTTCATGCGCATTTGTTGCATTAGAGTTATATTTTTTGTTGCCTTCTATTATGAGAATAATTTAATTGCTTTAATAAAGCACAAGCTTCATTTATTATTTATTTTTGTTCAAAGAATAATGTAATTGCTTCAACACATGTGACAGGAGTATTGTGTTTTAAGTGGATTTGTAAGAAGAATTATCAAATAAAACTTCAATGGTCTGGTTGTCATAATGTGATAACATTTTCAAGGATCTTCAAAGCATGTTCAACACTGTAGGATGAATGCTAGTTATATGACTCCATAGCCCATTTTATGGCACCGGTCCATTATCATGTTTCTATTGTTGTCAGTTGGGTCCCAATACTTCAAATCATAAATAATTTTAATTATGTGTTGTGAGTACTTATATGTACCATGTTCTCCATGCTGATTGATAGAACTCATTCAATATCTTGCCAATGTTGAGTGATATTTTAGGTTTCTCAACATAATTCTGTGAGAGCGTTATTTGTTAAGCAATATCTCATTAAGTATGTGTTTGAATCTCTAGATGTTGCTAAAGGGTCACCCCCTAGGTCTTATAGAGCCTGAAGTGTAGGGGAAATTTGTTTTAATTCTATTTATTATCAGTTGGCCAAATCCCCCACTAAATCTGATCATTAGAAAGTGGCTAGTGTATAGGATTCATTGGTTTGGTTCAATTTGGAGCACCAACAAGGAGTTTGAAAATGGTGTTCATTTGTTCTCAACAAAAGATAATGTTCATAAACATAAAAAGAAAATGGTATACTCATTGAAGCATCTTGTTGCACATAGTCTTGCAACAAAATTAGGAAGTATTAATGCAGCAGAAGGATGCTCAAATGATGAGATTGATTTAGAATTATTGATGACTAAAGATGCCAGGGTAATGTTGACTTCAAATCTTTGGATACAAGCAGGTCTTGTAAATGGAGCTCTAGGATATATTCAAAAGATTGTATACAAAGTTGGAAGTGGTCCACCAGAACCACCAACATATGTAATGGTTGAGTTTGACAGCTATTCAGGAATACCATTTGATGACCGCAATCCAAATACAATTCCAATTACAATAATATAGAGGGGGAGGACAATCCAAATGCCATTAAGATTGGCCTGGGCATTAACAATTCACAAATCACAGGGTTTGACTCTTTCAAAAGCCAATACTGATATTGGACCAAGAGAAATAACAAGATTGACATTTGTCGCCATTTTTTGTGTAAAGTCTCTACACGGCCTAAGAATTATGCCACCATTCACATATGACCATTATGAAAACATGAAAAAGGGTAGACAACTTGCTAAAAGAAAGGTTGAAGAAAATAGACTTAAAATTTTAGAAGATAATTGATGAAATATATATTCTTCAATTTTGTTTCAATGACTATACTCAAATTTATAAATGTAATGTATTTATATGATTTTATGTGTTATGGTACTTAAAAATTCTTCTATGTTTAATGCATTGAAAATTCAACAAACAAATGTTCCTAATGTAAAACAATTATGATACTTTTCAAATGTTTCTAGTGAGTTGTTGAAAATCTAAAATTCATTTGCTACCCAGGTGGATTCTTCATATTTCACCACATAATTTTAAAAATTGTTATGTTTCATATGCTTCTCACATATTCAATTTTTTTTACTACTTGAATTTAATATATTTCGAGTTTCTTTGATATCATAAATTTTCTTAATGTTTAATCTCTTATATGCAATTTTCTCAAAATTTGAAAAATATATATTTTCCCCTATTTAATACTAATGTAAAACTAATAATTGTGCATGTGTTGAAATGCATAAAGTGAGTTAGTTATTCTAATGTCAACACAAACCTTAATGAAACAGTTTACATTCAAAGTTTGAAGCAGGTAAAACTAATCTATTTCGTAATACAATCAAACTTTTCAAATACGTATCATTGTTCTCTAATTCTAGGGATTTATTAAACCGTTTGGCCTTCAGATTTCTATGAGCACAAAGGTTGTTAAAATGACTACCTAGAAAATGAGATTTTATGCTTAATATGCAAACTAAGATGATTTCTATGTGCAAATGTGTGGTGGAAGGATTAATGGTATGCTCTTAAATGAAACAAGATGATGGAATTGATGATGAATGCAATGATAAATGAAGGATGATGTTGGTGATGGATGAACAAGTGGAGATGAGTGAGATGATATGCAACTATAATGAGCTATCTATGATTATGCATATGCTCAAATGCAAACATAAAACAAACTAACCTAAAATGTAACTATGATGCAATGGAGATGATAAAATGTAACTATGAAGCAAACTAATTAATCTAAGATGAGAATGCAAAGTAACATATGATATGCAAGCTAAGTATAAGATTCCATGAAAGCTCCAAGCTCCTACGAAAAACCTTCATGGTAACAATACTCAAAGTGTGGATGGAAAATGGCATTATAACACTATTCCAATTTGTATTTCAAAATAGTATCATAACATTACTCAAAAGGTGGATGATAATGCAAAGGATGAGGGGTGTATTTATAGAGTTTTGCAAGCATTTTGTGAGGTGGCACCTATCAACGGTTCAGATTCAAAGGAGACAAGATAGACGGTGGAGATGAAAGGAATCAAGATGTTGTCCCCTTGACTGAGGACAACATGCCATGTGTGTGAAGAGAATCCCCTTGACCAATTGGAAGCATGCCAAATGTATGAGATTCCAAGTGTGTGAAACAAAGACCCATGTGCTCCAAATTTGTTGGAAGTGTGGGGTAATAAAGCCATGTGCTTTTTCTTATTGGTGGAAGTGTGTGAGGATAATTCTAATTAATAATTAGGCTTATTTATTTTCATGTGACCTTTATGAGGTGGCACATAAAAAAATTTGTAGAAATGTTCTCTAATTCTTAATCAGGATTAGGGAAGATTAATTAAATAAACACGTTTAGGGTTTTTTGTTTATTTAATTTAGAAGAAATGTCCCCTTGACCAAGGACAACATGCTATGTGTGTGAAGAGAATCCCCTTGACCAATTGGAAGCATGCCAAATGTATGAGATTCCAAGTGTGTGAAACAAAGACCCATGTGCTCCAAATTTGTTGGAAGTGTGGGGGAATAAATCTATGTGCTTTTTCTTATTGGTGGAAGTGTGTGAGGGAATAAAGCCACGTGCTTTTTCTTATTGGTGGAAGTGTGTGAGGATAATTCTAATTAATAATTAGGCTTATTTATTTTCATGTGACCTTTATGAGGTGACACATAAAAAAGTTGTACAAATGTGCTCTAATTCTTAATCAGGATTAGGGAAGATTAATTAAATAAACATGTTAAGGGTTTTTTTGTTTATTTAATTTAGAAGAATGTGAATTAGGAGAATTAAAGGAAAGTGAACAATATAAATAAAGTAAGACCTTATTTATATGTAGTCGAAGCATTAATCAAATAGGTTGTATTTAATTAATTGAATGTGATGACCATTTTTCAAGTGTATACATTTTTCCCCTCTTTGAAGTGATGTGTTTACACATTACTTCAAAGAAGATTTTGATGTTGATGTTCAGATGATGCGAGATTTCGATGCCCCAGATTTTGAATTTCAGGTATTGATGGATATTATGCCCCCTCGAGATATAAACTGATGAATACAAGGATGAGAAAATGAAGTGTTGAATGATGTGATAAGTGTTGTGATGATGCAATAATGATCCAATGTCAATTCGGTGAAGGTTTGATGTCAGAGACAATTTATCTCTCAAAATTTCATTGCAAGCTCTTTCTTTGAATAGTGTTGATTAATTACCCCTCCTTTGTGGTAAAAATGGGAAATAAATCCCACCATAATTCCCTCCATTTTACCCCAAAAAAGTGAAAATGGGTAAATGGGATTCATTTGCATATTTTGAGTTTGGAGAAGTTGAAGATTGGAGAGCTTAGAGGAAGATGGTGATCCCATACCAAAAGCATCGTTTCGAGCGTCTTCGCCAACCTGATTAGCCTGCTGCCTCTGGACTTATGGTACGCTTTACGAGAAACCTCTTTGTTAGTCATTTTCTTGCCTTTTAGAAGTATTTTGAATGTCATAGATAGATGTTGTAGCTTATGGGATGCTATTGATGCACTTTCAGGGGATGTTTTTGTCATTTTTGAGTGTTTTTGAGCATGTTTAAGAGTTTTGGCGCCTTTGGGGTCCCAAATGGTGCCTCTTGTAAGCTTGAAATTCAAGTTTTCATGTGTTTTAAGAGTTTTGGAACCTTTGGGGTCCCAAGTGGTGCCTCTTGTAATCCTTCAAAACCTTGTTTTGAGTTGCATACTCTATTTTGGTGCCTTTGGGGTCCCAAATGGCGCCTCTTGTTGCCTTGGAAAGTTGTCATTTTTGGTGATTTGAAGTGGTTTAGTTTGTCGTTTGACCTGTTTTGTGGGGTGTGATTGTGGAAATCCTTCGAGGTGATGCTTGCAAGATGTTATTGAAGCCTAGGAGTCATCGGTTTGTCATGTTTTGGATTGATTTCAGTCAGATTGTGGTATGTACAGTGTTTGATTGATGTTTTGCGTGATGATTTGATCTCATGATAGGCGAGAATCAAATGATAGAACCAGTGTTGTATCATCCTCATGATAGGCAAGGAATGATAATAGGATTGATAGTGTATCATCCTCATGATAGGTGAGGAACGATGGGTTGATTGATAGCAGATCATCCTCATGATAGGCGAGGAATGATGGGTAAGATTGATACCATATCATCCTCATGATAGGTGAGGAATGATGATAGGATTGATAGCATATCATCCTCATGATAGGCGAGGAACAATGATATGATTGATAGCATATCGTCCTCATGATAGGGAAAGAATGATGGGTAGGATTGATAGCAAATCGTCCTCATGATAGGCGAGGAACAATGGGTAAGATTGATAGCATATCATCCTCATGATAGGTGAGCAACAATGATAGGATTGATAGCAGATCATCCTCATGATAGGTGAGGAACAATGGGTAGGATTGATAGCAGATCATCCTCATGATAGGCAAGGAACGATGGGTAGGATTGACCAAGATGTTGGTTGTTCTAATTGAGTGGATTTGAATGATTGCACATTAGTTTGATTGACTGATGATTTTGAGTGAACATGACATTAATTGACTGATTTGTATTCATGATTAGGGAGATGGAGATGTACTCCAGTCGTGGGAGCGATTCCTGAAGACCTGGAACATGGTCCGCTAGTTGTCATCAGCCGACTTAGAGATTATCTCCTGTTGTGGGTTGACTTGTTAGACATTCCACAATATAGAATCAACAGAGGTTTATTGACAGCTTTGGCAGAGAGATGGCACAGTGATCATAACACATTTCATTTACCGACTGGAGAGATGACTGTGACTCCTGAGGATGTCTATCATATTCTGCGGATCCCAGTGATGGGAGAGATAGTAGTGTACGATAAGAGAGAGCAGGGTGGGATAGCTGCATTGCAGAGATTATGTCGAGATGAGTATGTTATGGGCTGATGGATCCCTTGGACATAGATGATTAGTAGATATGATCCTTTGTCGTGTGTGCTTTCTAGATTCATTGGTGGATTCCTTTGACCTGATCATAGGTTAAAGGGATTTTTAGCAAGTTGGGGTCGTGTGCTATTGAGGATGGCACTTGATGGTACAAGGTATTCTTGGGGTTCTTGTATGTTAGCCCACTTATATCGAGATTTTCACGAGGTTGTCTATTACGGGGCGATGAGTTTGTCATGTGGTGTCAAATTACTACAGACTTGGGCATGGGAGCATATAGCTGTCACTTGGCCCATGGGAGAGAGACATCGATCTCCCAGGAGATCCTATGTTTTTAGTTATAGTGGTCCAACATAAGCTGGGAAAGATTGCTTATTGGAGGCATGTTTTGGATGATTTGGAGACTGTCACATGGCGGCCATACTTAGATTGTGAGCAGTGGCTAGAGGATCAGCTAGAGATGCCATATATGTTATTATCCTGCTATCTAATTAGGCAGACACCTCCTGTTCTTGAGTGCTACTTGTATTTGCGAGTATGTCGACAGTTTGGACGGGTTCAGGGGATGCCCTTGGGAGTTGCCCATTATGCACGTCGACGACAAGATGTTTTAGAGTGGGGCCCATGTGTATCATATGAGATAGCCTGTATAGAGTATTATACCTTGGCCCTTGGTTTATGGGATTATGTTTTGTATATTACAGATGCCAGGATGACCGAGGATTATTCAAAGTTCTTCCACACGCATCCCTTTCCTAGGTTTACTCATCCAGAGGAGCTAGTACTGCCAGTTGATGGAGATGGAGGAGAGGATGAGGGTGGTGAGGATGGTGTTTGTAGAGGTGATGAGGGTGGTGTAGAGGGTGCTTGCAGAGGGGTGATCCCACAATAATGGGTTACAATTTTTGGCCAAACTTGACATTAAAATCAGGATTTTTCGCCAGACATTCACTTTCTTACACCTATAGCAGCTAAACCATTAAGTTTTTGAAGATGAATCAAATTAGTTATTTGTTAGATATTTTGTGTAGATTCTAATTATATTTTTTTAAAAAAATTAAAAAATAAATTGTGAATCATTTTATGTAATTTTTAATAACTTATTTTTTCTACTAATCAACATTTTTAAAAGTGATGTTTACTTTGGCGCACATAACTTTTTTTATAGATAGGATACAATTCTGATTTTTAAAATGCAAATTTTTCACACCAATATCTAGGGGATGAATATTTTTTTATAATTTTTTGTTACATATTTTTTTTTAATTAATTTTCCAAGTCAGTGTAATTATAATTTGGACAGAGGTGTAATTCAACACACATAACTTTTTTTGTTTTCATTTGAATTAACTTATTCTTTTTTTGTTGGAATAAGGACATCAATACCTAGGGAACATGTATTTTTTAGAAATTTTTTCTGTATTTTTCTATTTTTTCGTATGTGTGAAATAAAGAACTTGATGTTCATTGAAAATCCTACATTCACAAGAAATAAGAAATAAATATAATAATCAAATTAAACATATTTAAAATTATACTTTTTAGGAAGCTTATAATAAGGGCTACAAGCTTACAAAGCATAAATTTTAAATGAATTCATTTGATCACTAAAAAGGTAAATCAAAAGTGGTTTTTTATCAGCATTTTGATAGGTGTAGAGGAGACTTGATTATAGGTATGGTTTAAAACTATCAAGGTTCTATCCAAGGGTGTTTGATCTAAGGGGGTTTGATCAATCCCTCTTTAATTAAAATAATTTAAATGGAACTTTTAAAGTCATAAATCATTGTATTTTCTAAAAATATGTGATTTCAGGCAAAAATTAGGATTTCCCAAAAAGTGTAACCCATTATTGTGGCAGCACCCAGAGGTGATGATGCTAGGGAGAGTGATGGTGGTACAGTGGGTGATGATGTTGGGGTAGATGGCAGTCATCTATTGGATTTTGCAGTTATGAGGCACAGGAGGATCGTCATTGTAGCTCAGGCGGTGCTTCTGAGGATTCGGATTGGGATGCCCTCACATCATAGTGAGATAGCACAGGCTCGAGCACAGATTGTGTTCCTTCAGGATGAGTTAGGATAGTGTTGGGTATAGATTGATATTTTGAGGACTGATAGAGGGACAGATAGGTAGCGGATACAACAGTTACAGGCACAGATGATCATACTTACGTCAGAGAGGGATGCCTTCAGACACCAAACAGAGCAGGTTGAGGCCATTGTTGAGAGGATACAGTAGACGACACCATCTATAGGTACAATAGATTTCTTCAGAGAGATCTGACACATTTCTCATGAGTTGCAATTTTGCAGAGGTAAATATCATGAGTTGGTTCCTCCTGAGCGACGAGAGAGTTTTGTACAGTCTCGTTCTTGGACTACTAGCATGGGTGTCACGCAACCATTGCCTGGAGATACGAGAGATCTAGGTGTAGGTCTGTTGGGTAGAGGGGGTACCAGTTCCATGAGAGCAGCAGCATCTAGTGGGAGTTTGACATAGCATTTTGTGATGTTCCTTGGACATTGTGTATACACCTTTTTGTGATATTGAGGACGTGATTCCCATGATACAGTGCCTTTTTGGATTTTGATGTATCTCATCCTACTTTTTGGATATCCTTGTACACGTGGACATTTACAACATTTTTGATGATATATGATATGCAGCGGTGATTATGATCTAAATGTTGACATGCACTTGATTTCCCTATTATGATATGTAATGTTGTTACTTTATTTAATTTCTAGATGATGATAATGATTATGCAATGTGATGAATGAATTATGATTATGCAATTTGATGTGATTTATTATGATGATGCAATGTGATGTAATGATTATGAGTGCAAATGTTCAATGCCTTAAGCTTGAATAAGTGAGTCTGTCCAACTTCCAAAATTTGTGGGAAGATTATAGTAGATTGATCTTTTAAGCTTCATAACTCTAACATATTTCCCAACTTTCTTGGAAATCTGAAGAGACTCACTTATTTAAGCATAGTGGATGACATGATGTTGAAAATGATATGCAATGTATGTCCTTTCTTTTGTATTTTCTGATGCAAATATCATGATGGAATGTATGGATGTAGATGAAATGAGAATGTTTTCTAAGATATGCAAATGATGATGCAACTGATGTTTCACTAAATGAGAATGATGTGTTTTTGATTAATGTCCAATGTACTCAATCCATTAATAATAGAGATGACACCATTGTGGAATTGTTTTAGGATTGAAAAGCCCCATAAATACACATGCAATACTAACATGAATGCAGTCTAACTTAACAATGCAAATCTCATTTTCAAAAGTTGTCATTTATATTAACCAATTTGTCGTGCTTTTTATCATCATTGGGCCTCTAAAATGTTGAAAGTGAGTACAAGCATCGATGGCATATTTTAGACCAAGATGACCTGAGTACTACTTCCATGATGTTTTAAAATTACAAGTTAACACAAGAATCTAAGTATAATTAAACTTAGATGACCTAAGCGTCGCTTGCGTAAACAGTCAAGAGTTAATCTTTTTCCTATGCAAATTTGGAATGTCATCAGTGATACTTTGTAGCGCACATCTCACGACAACTTGCATAGTAATAATGATAAACTCATAGACAACAGACAAAGAAAAATCATACTCCTTCCTAGCTCCTCTAGTTCGATACATCATCGAGGACTCGAGAGATATGATATCAAAAATCAAAGTAGAACAAATTGAACTTTCATGTTTAACGTGATAAACCATTGATTCAGAAAGATCATCATCCATTTGAAGTTTGTGTTTGTAACTTTAGTCCGATGACTGTTTCCCTGTTGGTTCAAGCTCAAAGTTTATTTGCCCCTAGTGAGTGCAAGATTTTTCCCCCAGTGCAGGGTGTGACGCAACTATGACAACTAAGGCCTAACCTAAAGACCTATCCTAGGGGCCTCGGGGGCTAATCAACAGATTAGCATTGCCTATGTTATACAAGTAGAGACCACGTAGTTCGATTGATGACACAACCAAGATGAAAATATGAACATAGCAGACACCGAAAATACTGACTCAAATGTCTCGGGGGATAATAAAAGATCACCCTTGCCTATGTTCAAAGCTCAGAGATGATGTAGTTTGAAGGATGACTATGTTTTTGACTTCTTGACTTTTTGAACTGTTTTTGGATTTTGATTTGTTTTGAATGTTTTTGGAATTTTGATTTGTTTTGAATGTTTTTGGGATTTTGATCTATTTTGAACTTTTTTGGGATTTTCAATTTTTTGACCTTGAGAATGTACAAGAAACCAATCCAATGTAAGACATGCCCCCAGTGTGATACAATAAGACAAACTGATTTTTAGAATGGGTCGAGTAATACTAGGGGATACCATGATACAAACACTAGATCAAGCTATGATGTGAACATGGAAGCGTGACAGATGTAGAGATGGAAGCATGATGGATGCAAGTCACATAGCCCAAGATAGATTCATATGATATGATCGGTTGAAGGAACAAGATGCCCCACAAAAGAGGTAATGCAACCATAGATAAATGATAGATCAAAATGAAAGATTCACTACAAAACATGTCACACAAGAAACATATCTTTTGTCAAAAGATGATAATGGTTGATTGATTAAGATGCCTAGAATGATTTATTCCATAAGGCATGGTGATGATAAGTACTTAGGATCACTGATTTCCTCTAAGTATGATAAGATTGATGATTGTTGATGATTGATTGACAAAAGATATGAGGATTGGATAATTTTTTTACAGCTAGGCTCAAATATTATTTGCATGATAAGATTCAAGGTTGCAAAGGAACATGATGACATGGGTTTTGATAAGCTAGGAGATATAGAATGGAAGAAAGCAAGGAAAATGATAATGAATGGGATGATCAAGATCAACGAGATAAGATACGAACACAAGGCCCAAGTATTTTTCCCCCATTCCTCATCAAGACCAAGGAAGGGAAGAAAGGATGTATTTAGAAAGAAATGATGGGATATGGATAAGGTGAAGGATATGGTACGGAAGATATGGATAGAGCGTATAAGACAAGATATATGAAGTTCAAGAAGATCCTTAACCTTATCAAGATCAAAGGTGGAAATGTAAGGAATATTAAGATGGATGAAAATTTCCCCCCAAGTGTAGAGTGCAAGAGGAATATGGAGAATAGGATATTGATGATAGGAAGATGGAGGAAGGAATTAAGCATCAAGTTTCACAACCAAATATCTCTTGAATACATGCTCTAATAAACCATGGAAATGGGAAATTGGACTCCTAAATTTTGGCAGATTTAGGGTATGATGGGATAATGGATAGGAGGTTGAAAGGTTTGTTGATGGATATATGGAAAGGATGGAAAGATCAACATTGGCACACACCTTGAAGGGTGATAAAGTGATGGAGGAAAAATGGATTTGGAAGGTGATAGGATTTTATATGGAAGATTGGAGGAAGCTTTTGGATTAGAAAATTTGGGTGCCAATTTAGATTTCATTGCTTCTATGAGACTTGTTGGAATCTACATGATTTTTGACTTTGATATTTTCTTTGTGCGCCATTGTGACCTTTGAGATTTTTATCTTTGATTTATAGACCTTTGTGGTCTTGGAAATTTTTCTTTTTGATTTGATGGGCCTTTGTGGCCTTTTAGATTTTTCCTTTGATTTTGGATCAAATTTTCTTTTATTTTATGCCTCTTCAAGGAGACATATTGATCCTTTGATACATGCGAATTTTGATATGGAAGCTTTTGAAATTTGGCACCAAAATTGCTTCCAAGAGCAATAGGAGAGATGGATGGAGATGAATGGTATGGAGGTATCATGGATGAGTTGTTAGAGGTAGAATTTTGAAAGGGCATCAAGGATGTGTGCCTTTGTTGTTCTTGAGGAATAGGATATGGACCTAGGATAGATGGAAGGTTTGATGAACCAGGATGAGGACCCAGGATAGATGCAAGGTTTGATGGACTAGGAAACTTAGGTGTATAACCAAGGCCATGGTAATATGGATTTTCTTGAGAAAAAATGGGTTCTAGGATACCTTGTTCATAAAGGCCTAATCCTTTGCCTTTGTAGTTCATATTTTGACACATTCGTTTACCAATGGGATATGTATTGTTTGTGAAACAAGATGCAAGTCCATTTTGGGGAGGATATGATATGGATGAAAGGATAGGTGTTGGAAGTAAACCAGAGTGGATGAAGGTGGAGGATTCCAATTTTTAGGTGTGGGGTTCATGGATAGCTTGCATAGGTGTGATAGGCTCTTGACATGGGGATGATGGGGTGTTTTGATCTTGACTTGGACGAGGATCACGAGGTGTAGAAAATGGAGTAGCTTGATCTTTATTAGGTATGGAATCATCATGAAGTGATATGGAAGGGATATCTTAATCTTGAGAAGGATGTACATCCTCATGGAATGAAGGGATATCCTCAGTTGGAAGCATATCTCAATCTTGATGAGGAAGGGAATCATGATATTTTGTAGAAAGCATATCTTGATCATCGGGTGATAGGAAATCATTAGATAGGATGGAAGAATTATCATGCTCTTGGGATGCAATGGAATCATGAGATGGTATGGATTCGTTAGATTTGGTGGAAGGAGGACTTGGAAAGAAGCTTTTCTCTTGAGATGGAAGAGAACTATCATGGATGAAAATTGAAAGGAGGTGATCATCATAGAATTCTTGAGAGATTCGGTCTTGGTCAAAGATTGGAAGAACTTATGGAATTTTGATATCACTGGATGAAGTGGAAAGAATGCTTTGATCGTGAGGTGTAGAGGAGTCTATGATAGCATGTTTTGGACTGAGAGATTGACATGGATCATTATATGTAGAAGGTATGATAGAAAAAGATGGGTGGATGGCATCGTTAACTTGGGTGAAAGAATTCTGAGATTTATTTTGACTCATGGGAGATGAAGATAGATGCATGACATGGTAAGATTGTTCAATATCATTCATGTTTGAGGATTGAGATTTGGGCTTATTGAACTTTTGCAAAAATTCAAAGACATTGAACTTGGATGATGTAGTTTTTGGTGAAGAAGGTGTCATGTCCATATTTTTGTCAAATGGAGAAGGGTAGATGTGTGGTAGAAAATGTCTTTCTGTGGTTGTTTCCCTTTGCATATCCCAGATTTTTTGTTGAATTATTTTCATTTGATGAGCTAAAGCATTCAATTGATCTACATCTATTTCAGCCATGGTGGTTTGGATTTCACTATTTTGAGTTTCAATGTGTTTATTTTCAATGTTGGGAGTTTCGATATTGAGATCTTCACTACTCGGACCTCCTATGTTTTCCATTTCAAAGTGGGGTGTTCCAAGTTCCTTGTCTTTGAGTCTCCTCTTTTGTGATCTTGTTTGGGCGGGCATATAAATGTTATGATTTGGACTAAGCTTTGATCTAAGTTTGAAATAGTGCCAAGGATTACAATTAAGTCAAATAGAATGACAAATTCTATTGATTAGACTAAGTTTGATTTGATTGCATGATGTCGTTTCATTGATAGAAGGATGACAAATCCCAAAGATGAAACTAGGTTGTACAAACAAAGATGTGATGGATATTGATTGATTTAGGCACCTTGAAATGGTTAGATCTACGTTTAGTTTAAAAAGTTCCACTTGTATAGGTCTGTTTCGACAATGTTTAGACTTCTAAGGTATTTAAGGAATGATATTGGTCTTGGAGTTTAGATTCCCGTTGTGTAATTAAGGTACTCAAAATGTTGGAAAAGTCTTGGCTTTTGACAATAGTATATCATGTATAACTCTAGATTGTCCTTGCAAGCTTTCTTGTAAAAGTTGAAGGTTAGTTTTTCTCTAAAGTCATAGAGCATAGACAAACATTTTTGGTGTTGTTTGAAACTAAGAGGCTTGAGATTGGGTTTTCTAACCTTGACCTTTCATGAAATCATCATGTAAACCACATATTCTGACTCTTTTTTTCCTAAGGAATGGTTGAACACTGTTGGAAGGACTGATTTTCTAAAAATGGATGGACCTAAGTTACTAACTTGTCTACCTCAATGAATGTAGTTCTAAATCAAGGTTTTCACTTACAAAAATGTAATGTTTTTGATGGTGTTTGGTTTGAGTTTCATTTTGAAGACACATCAAGAAAAATATACACTTCTAAGGTTGTGTAAGACTGTATTCTTTTAGATTCCACATGGGTTTTACCCCAACCGCACTATCTTTAGCGGATGAATTCAAAAGCTTGGCTACATGGGATCCCCCTTACAGTGCACTCTCTTCTTAGGCCAACCAAGCTTTCAGTCCCCATGAAACTCTCATGACGAACTGATCATCTCTACTAAAAACTACGAGAATTTTAATGCCTTGGCAACGACCGTTGCTGCACCAAAGAATAGATAAAGGATTTTGGAAAATCTACAACAAGGGTTTTAATGTAGGCATTATGTTCATGGGGGATAATCCATATAGAGAGAGTCCCTTTCGATCCATCTCATCAGAATTATCCTCATGATACTTGAACTTTCCTCAAGTATGCACATTTATATCCTGGTTGGAAGTCGCTTGGCTTTAGCGTGTTACCAGTTGGGTCATTCCCTTGGGTGATTACTTTTTCCCACAAGGCAGGCCCTCTAGGATAAAAAAAGGCAAGCGAGTATACCCATAGTTTGATCGATCTTTATTTTGCATGAATAAAGAGAGAACTCATGCCATATACCCCAATTACACTCGCACATAAACAAGAATGGGTCTATCTTTTTGGATCACCCAGTTAAGGGGAGAGCATATGCCTACCATCCATCACATGCAAAAGACATGGTGCTCATTAATCCATTAATTAAGCTATGTTCCTAACTTAACCAAAAGGAAACATGATGTTCATTATCCCTTTACTTAAGCTATGCTCTTAACTTAACCAAAATGGAAACAAGTACATAACATCCAACCCCTGCAATATGTTAGTAGTTTGTGTTTTGAGTCTTTGACAGCAAATCTGGGAAAACCTCCAAACCGGTGCAAAATGTTCCCAAGTCATAAACCTTGCACCTACAATCATGAAACCATAAAAAAATTTAGCAATAAGTGAGGCAAAGGCCCCACGGTGGGTGCAATTTTGTTCATGTGTCGAAATGTGTAGAGTGAGTTAGTTATTCTAATGTCAACACAAACCTTAATGAAATAGTTTACATTCAAAGTTTGAAGCAAGTAAAACTAATCTATTTCGTAATACAATCAAACTTTTCAAATATGTATCATTGTTCTCTAATTCTAGGGATTTATTAAACCGTTTTCCCTTCAGATGTCTATGAGCACAAAGTTTGTTAAAATGACTACCTAGAAAATGAGATTTTATGCTTAATATGCAAACTAAGATGATTTCTATGTGCAAATGTGTGGTGGAAGGATTAATGGTATGCTCTTAAATGAAACAAGATGATGTAATTTATGATGAATGCAACGATAAATGAAGGATGATGTTGGTGATGGATGAACAAGTGGAGATGAGTGAGATGATATGCAACTATAATGAGCTATCTATGATTATGCATATGCTCAAATGCAAACATAAAACAAACTAACATAAAATGTAACTATGATGCAATGGCGATGATAAAATGTAACTATGAAGCAAACTAATTAATATAAGATGAGAATGCAAAGTAACATATGATATGCAAGCTAAGTATAAGACTCCATGAAAGCTCCAATTTCCTACGAAAAACCTGCATGGTAACAATACTCAAAGTGTGGATGGAAAATGGCATTATAACACTATTCCAATTTGTATTTCAAAATAGTATTATAACATTACTCAAAAGGTGGATGATAATGCAAAGGATGAGGGGTGTATTTATAGATTTTTGCAAGCATTTTATGAGGTGGCACCTATCAACGGTTCAGATTCAAAGGAGACAAGATAGACAGTGGAGATGAAAGGAATCAGGATGTTGTCCCCTTGACCAAGGACAACATGCCATGTGTGTGAAGAGAATCCCCTTGACCAATTGGAAGCATGCCAAATGTATGAGATTCCAAGTGTGTGAAACAAAGACCCATGTGCTCCAAAAATTTTGGAAGTGTGGGGGAATAAAGCCATGTGCTTTTTCTTATTGGTGTAAGTGTGTGAGGATAATTCTAATTAATAATTAGGCTTATTTATTTTCATGTGACCTTTATGAGGTGGCACATAAAAAAAGTTGTAGAAATGTGCTCTAATTATTAATCAGGATTAGGGAAGATTAATTAAATAAATACGTTTAGGGTTTTTTGTTTATTTAATTTAGAAGAAATGTCCCCTTGACCAAGGACAACATGCTATGTGTGTGAAGAGAATCCCCTTGACCAATTGGAAGCATTCCAAATGTATGAGATTCCAAGTGTGTGAAACAAAGACCCATGTGCTCCAAATTTGTTGGAAGTGTGGGTGAATAAAGCCATGTGCTTTTTCTTATTGGTGGAAGTGTGTGAGGGAATAAAGCCATGTGCTTTTTCTTATTGGTGGAAGTGGGTATGTGCAGGATCATGATGGGCAAAAAAGTGGCAATATGATGGGTATGTGGCTGGCGACTATTTTTTTACCCAAAATTTATGAAACGAAAAGGGTTTTTAAAGGAGATTTTCAGCTTTCCATCGATATAAATTATGCTTTAATTTGAATTTAATAAGTAATTATTATTCATTTTCTATTCAAATTACGACTAAAGTCCTAATTGATAGGCTGATTGAAAAACATCTATAGCTTTCAAATGGTATCACATTTTTGAATCCAAAATATGCATCACATTCTATGCTTTGCATACTATAGGGTTGAAAAATAAAATTTAATTTAATGAAGTTTTGACCAAGTTAAGGTGGTCAGACATGAGTTTTTATATTTTTAAGAAGTTGTAATAAAAAATTCATAATTAATTATTTACTTGGAAAAAAATTACAAAAAAATATGCATCACATCAGGGAATGAGTCCCTACTTATATCTAAAATATTATAAAAAAATATTATCATTTTATTGGTTAGGTACGACAGACACCCCCTCTTATTTTTTCCCCCGAAATTAAGTACCACTACATTGAAATTTCAAATTTTCACCAAATAGATTTTTTTTTTTTTTAAACAAACCTAGTAGTTTAGAAACTACATTCAATTTGCTACATATTCTATTCTTACATATTTTTGAAATAATGTAGATAACTTATTCAAATTTTTACGTCAAGTTGCCTAACTTTGATTTTTCTGAATTTTTTGCCACTTAAGGGCCTATTTTTTCCATGATGATCTTGCACATACCCAAGTGTGTGAGGATAATTCTAATTAATAATTAGGCTTATTTATTTTCATGTGACCTTTATGAGGCGGCACATAAAAAGTTGTAGAAATGTGCTCTAATTCTTAATCAGGATTAGGGAAGATTAATTAAATAAACATGTTTAGGGTTTTTTTATTTATTTAATTTAGAAGAATGTGAATTAGGATAATTGAAAGGAAAGTGAAAAATATAAATAAAGTAAGACCTTATTTATATGTAGTTGAAGCATTAATCAAATAGGTTGTATTTAATTAATTGAATGTGATGACCATTTTCAGGTGTATACAATAATGATTTTCCTACAGGTGAGTAAGATATCACATAATGTGCATATATCATGGGTGTCCATTTGGTTATCGAAGTATCACTTTCATCCTCCATTCAATGTCCTCCTTCGTATAGAGGAGTTGAGTGCCCGTTATTGGTTGAGAGAGAAGATGGTCAAGAAAATTATCAATAATGAACTAGAAAACAGCCAAAAAAATATTAATAATTATGCTATGTACTTTAACTTTCTCTATGAATCCAAGGTGAAAATGAACTTGGATATAAAATTTAACAATATTTAGATTGAAATTGTAGATTTTTGTGATTGTTCAGTTCGTCTATACCATGAGGTTCGCGATCTTTACCTTGCGCGATGCATTTGAAAGCTCACTATCAGGCCAACAGTAACCATTAAAAAACATAGTCTATGTGATGAGCTTAGTATGAAATTCATGAGATTTCTTAAAGGACAATCATAGATTAGTTATCACATGGGACCACTTGAGGAATGGTTGCTTGCTACATTAAAGTTCAACTACTCCGTCATATTCACAGTGCATCAGGTCATACCATCATTCAGGTTGTTACATGCACACTATGGGATACCTACATTGTATGTCGTCAAGTCCAATGTGACAATTGAAGTTCAAACTATTCTTCAAGATAGTGATAATGCACAGTTACCAGTACACAAATGGTTAACAAACTGAAAGTATTTTTGAAATATTATTTAACAAATGTTTGCAAAATATTTATACATTTTATCTATGGCTAAATTCAATTTCAAAAATATTTTAAAAATATTGTTCAAAACTAATTACTTGTGCATAAATGTTTAACTAAGTGAAACTTTTTGTTTTTAACAAATTAAAACTATTTGTATTCTAATTAAATGGAAATGGTTGATGTTGATGTTATCTTTTCTTATATACAAGGTTGTATAAGTTTAAGTTAATAATTATAAAAACTAAAATCAAATACTTACAAAGTTATCGTTAATAAAAACATTAAATTTTAAGTTTGGGGAGGAATTCCACTAAATTTTGGTGTCTAGCATTATATATGGCAATTGAAATAAACAATGATGGAAAATATAATGAAATCATATATATTACTGTTGAAATAAATGTTAATGAAATGTAAGCATTTTTTAAGATACCTATTTAACAACAATTTAAAAAACTACAAATTATTTATTATACATAAACTTTATTATTTATTAGAATGTGTTAAAGAAAAAATATGTTATATTATTTTTTGTTAACAAATTGAAAGTATGTGTGTTCTAATTTAATGCAAATGGTTGATGTTCATGTTATGTTTTTCTATATATAAGTTCCTATGATTTCAAGTTAATCTTTATAAAACTTAAAAGCAAATACTTACAAAGCTATAAATATTAAAAAACTACTACTTTAATATTAAACATAGATATAAGAGTAAACAACTACTACTTTTATATCAAACATAGATATTATTATTGGAACGTGTTAAGGAAAAAATTATACAATTGCATGTGAATTTATTATTAAAAAATAAATTACATCACATTATGAAATTAAATAAAAAATACCCTTAATGATAAAAAATATACGCCTCAAACAAGATAACTTTCGACTTATTTTATATATTATAATATTTAATATATGTATGCTAGTTTATCCTTTACACATAAAAATGTGAGAAATTAATCTTAAAATCGCTATATTATGATCAACAATTGTTGAATCAACAAAAAAGAAAGTGCAAAATCCAAAGGATTTTAGAGAGAAAAGTGCATTCATTAAACTACTATATTTCACACAAAAACTTAATGAAACTCTAGCAACTTAGGAAAATATATTTTCAATTCAATTATTCTTAGTTTTTTCACAAAATTTTAAAGTAAAAAGAATTGACTAGTTCACTCTACCATTCCAAAGAAAAGCAAAACTTGAAAAATATGCGATCTTTATTAATTTTAGCAATACTTCTTACATCGAAATTGAATCTTCTTCAAATGTACTTCTCTAACTATTACTAAAATAAATGTTACTAAGTATTGTCGTCTCACAAAATAAATATAAAAGGAGACAACCCTTATATAATATATGATGCATCATTTTATAGGAAAAAGAAGAGCTAAAAATATCCAATCTTCATATGCAATCTGTAGTCAAGAATTTCATGAAAATGTTACTATATTAGATTACTTTAAAATTAATTCTCTAACTCCTCTTTTTAGAAGTTTATTCTTGTATCACATTGCATAAGTTCATGCATTATTCTAAACTATCAATTAATCATGCCTAAAATATAGGAACCACTTTATGAATTGAGTGGGGCCCATTTTACATCAAGTTTTATTGAATTAAAAATAAAATAATAAATTAAACGTTCAAATGTTTCAACATGCTAAAAATAGAAAGTTTGATTTGATAGAACTTCAAAATTTTGTTTCTACTAGTATTCCTTATATTCAATTTCAATAACTTTTCCAAAATGACTTCATCTGGCCCATCAAGCTGATCCAATTTGAACTTAAAGTCTTCATACATTTTCTCGAAAAATCTAATGTCAACTAGATTTTTTTAGAAGAGTTAAAATTTGACTTAAATTACATAAGATGATCAAGTGAGTCCTCATTCCGGGTCTATCTTATTTCATTAACGTTGTCATTCAAGAAAAAAATTGATCTCCTTAGGTGTCTTCACTTCATGCTTCTCCATATTTGCTAGTTCAAGACTAATTATTATACTTATAAGGGTTTCACAGCTGTACTTATCCTTATTCAATTCTTTTTGGTCTTCCATAATTGTACATACATATAAAGCTAGGACATTCCTTCTAAAAGCTATCACCTTTATTGTTTTCTCAACAAAGTCAATCATTAGGCTACAAATTTACATTAGATAGTAATTCCTAATGGGATATCTTATTTATATCTCTTATTAAAGAAATATTATTTCATATAATTCATCTTCATTCTTCATAACCTCATGGAATTGACTCATTACCTAAACCAATTGGTGGATATAATTATAAAACCTTCATCCATAATCAATTTTTTTATTCATTTGAACCAAAAAATTATCTATCCATCTATCTATAGATTGAGCTTTATGTTTTGTTCCTTGTAAATTATTTCATCTACTCTAATTATTCTTTGAGCTCCTTCCTAGTTTTTGGTCTTTTCTGACTCATAACTTTAGAGTCTCCATTGATGTACCAAATGAAATTGTTTCCTCTTCTCTTGTTTTCTTTCCAAGAGTAACTCCATTTGTCTAATAATCCTATTGTGTCATCTCTCGAGCATCTATATCAACCATAGGTATTTCTATTTCAGCAACTCTTTCTCTATTTTGACCCACACTAATGGTTGATAATATTTGAGCTCTCTTATTTTTTATTTGTCTATTGTTTCTATGATAAATTTTAAGTCTAGTGGTTTTCTCACAAACTTTTCCCTTCTAGAAAAATATAACTTCAGCCAGTTTGGACCTTAAGGGATATTCTGCACTAATGTATCACCCTGGGATTTTTGTTATTACTTCTGGATTTGAGAAGTTTGTACCTATTGATCAATTTATTTTTGAGATATTTCCTATTTTTCAATCTCAAAATTATCATATTTTGTGTCCTAAACTAATATTAGATCTCATGTTGAGACTTTGTTCAGTTTGGAGGAGATTGAGGAATTTGTAAAATATATTCTACTCTCCTCATTTTCCTTTTCCAACTTATCAACCACAATTTTTTTCTTTTCTTTGTCATATTTGTTTGCTTCTAAATTATAAACTTACAATGGAATTTAGTGTCCTTACAAGTTTCCTTGTTGAAGAGGGGGTTCTCTTTGAAGATGAATATGACTAAAAGTCAACTATCCTAGACTTCTCACTAAAGGATGAAGGAGTTGACTTCACCACTTCTAGTTGATTGGGTCATGCTTTTCATAAAGGAGCTACACCAAATCCTAAACTTACTCCTACTTCAGTCACCTCTTTACTCATCTTTTCCTTTTGAAAGGCTTGTTATAATTTCTCTAATGGATCATCTTATTTTTTTTTAGTTCTTTTAGGAGTAGAGGATGGACCACTCTTTATTTTCTTCATCTTTTCCTTCCCTTTTCCAAACTATTCTTTCATCATTTCCAACAAAGCTAAGTTGAATATTTCCACATTTTTATTAATTATATTTAAGTTATTAACTTCTAGGATAGCCCAATTAGTCAAATTCAAGGCATACTACAACATTTTGAATATCATAAATGGGATTTAGTACATGCCCATCATCAATCATGTGCTCAAGGATTTATTTTCTAATTTTTATATTTCTCATTTTCTAAGGGTCAATCACTAGAAGCTTCTATTTCTTACATCACAATCATTCTAATAGTCCACCCATAAATTTTCCTTGTTATCTCTATGCATATATTCAAATCGAAAAACTCTTTCTACTTTTCCTTTGGGATCATAATTGGCTTGAACATGAAACAATTTGAGGTTTGTGAAGGATAATTCTTCCTTGGAGGCCTTGGCACAAACTAAAAATGCATAAGTATAATAGCTCAAGAAAAATGGAATTGAACCCTCATAGGTTTGTTCTTTTTAATGAATTTCTTATGTATCTCTATAATTTTCCTAGAGAACTCTATAAAAATGATCTCCACTAAAACCTACCATTCTAATACAAACAAATGTCCCCATCTAACTATTAACTATTTTTCATTTACTAAAATTGTGACTATATAATATCCAATCAATGCATCAATGCGGTAGAACTAACAAGGTAGTGCTCGTTGTATGAAAAATGCCTCAAATAAATGGGGTTTCACAACCCCATTTCTTTGAGGCATTTTTTCATACAATGAGCACTACCTTGTCAATGCATCAATGTGGTAGCATTAACAAGGAAGTGCTCATTGTATGAAAAAATTGCTCAAAGAAATGGGGTTTCATACTGATTTACATCACCGTGAGACCCCATTTCTTTGAGGCTTTTCACCATGAGATCCCATTTATTTGAGGTATTTTTTCATACAACGAGCACTACCTTATCAATGCGTCAATGTGGTAGCATTGATAAGGTAGTGCTCATTGTATAAAAAAATGCCTCAAAGAAATGGGGTCTCACGGTGATGTACTATTGTATGAAAAAATGCGTCAAAGAAATGGGGTCTCATGGTGATGTACTATTGTATGAAAAAATGCGTCAAAGAAATGGGGTCTCATGGTGATGTACATCACCATGAGACCCCATTTCTTTGACGCATTTTTTCATACAATAGTACATCACCGCGAGACCCCATTTCTTTGAGGCATTGACAAGGTAATGCTCATTGTATGAAAAAACATCACCATGAGACCCCATTTCTTTGAAGCATTGTTTTCATACAATGAGCAGTACCTTGTCAATGCATCAATGTGGTAGCATTGACAAGGTAGTGCTAGTTGTATGGAAAATGCCTTAAAGAATGGGGTTCACGATGAGACATCACCATGAGACCATTTCTCGAGGATTTTGACACAATGAAAGACCATTCACTACCCACAATGTGTTAACACGGGTACTGACAAGTAGTGCTCATTGTATGAAAAAATTGCCTCAAAGAAATGAGGTCCTATGGGTGATGTACATCATCAGGAGACCCCTACTCTTCTGAGGAATTTTTCACAACAACCACGTTAATGTGTTGAGCCTCAAAGAAATGGGGTCCACTTCTCTCTCTCCTCCCCTCCCTCCTTCCCTCTATTCGCCTTCCCTTCTCTTCCTTCCTCCCACCCAATTTCCTCTCTACTTCTCTCTCATCTAACCCATCCATCTCACTTCTCCCTCCTCTCTCAATCTCCACCTTCCACTCTACTTCTTCTATTACCTCTCTCCTTCCTCTAATTCTCCCTATATATCTCTCTCTCCCTTTCACCCTCTCTCTCAATATCCCAAACCCTATACCCAATATCATAAATCATAATCCCTATACCCTAAACCCTACAACCTCAACCCTCATCCCTATACCCTATACCCTCAACCTTCTAAGTTAATCCTTGAAAATCATCCCTCAACCATAAACTTAAACCCTAAACCATAAATTCAATCTTGTACCCTAAACCCTCAATCCTAAACCCAATACCCTCAACCCTATACACTTAACATTGTACCCTCAACACTAAACACTATCCCTCAACCCTCAACCCTATACCTTAAACCCTCAACCCTACACCCTCAACCCTCATCCCTATACCCTATATCCTCAACCTTATAACCTAAACCCTAAACATTATCCCTCAACTCTATACCCTCAACCCTATACTGAAACCATAAAATCACACTCTCGACCCTTAACCCTATACCTTATACCCTCTACCCTATAACCTATACCCAATATCCTAAACCCTAATCCCTATACCTTGTACACTTAACTTTGACCCTCAACCCTAAAAATTATGCCTAAACTATAAACCCATAAGCTTGAACCATATACTTTAACCCTAAACCCTACATTCAACCTTGTGCCCTCAACCCTAAACCCTCAATCCTCAACCCTAAACCCAATACCCTCAACCATATACCTAATATTCTAAACCATAACCCTATACCCTATTTCTTCAATCCTAAACACTATCCCTCAATCCTCAACCCTATACCTTAAACCCTAAACCCTAAACCCTAAACCCTCATCCATATATATCTATTTCTCTTCCTTCCTCCCACACACCTTCCCTCTCTACTCTCTAACCTATCCCTATCTAGTGTTCTCTCTACCTCCTTATCTCTCAATCTCTCCACTTTCCTCTCTCTTCCCTTCCCTCTCTATACTTTTCTCTATATCACCTTTATCTCTCTATCTCACCTCTCTCTCTCCCTCCCTAGCTCTTCCCCTCTCTCCCTCCCTAGCTCTCACTCTCTCTCTTCCTTTCTCCCACCCACCTCTCTCTACCTCTCTCTATCTAACTTATTCCTCTCTGCCTCACTCTCTCTCTCCCTCCATCCTCTCTCTCA
>VDFB02158066.1:106779-228951 GCA_007258455.2 Sequoia sempervirens | reverse complement strand
ATGTACCCTGTTGAACCTGGTGTTCAACAACTCCAATGTAACATGGGGAATGATCCCACTTTGAATGAGAGAAAACCTCCAAAGAAGGTCGGTTTCCTGTTGGTTATCACCTAACTACTGATCTTTTGTAAGCAAAAGGGTGAAGGATTTTCTAAAAATAAAATACTGAAAAAATGGAAATACTAGGTGAGACACCAAACTAACTAAGGACTACAAATATTCAGACAATAGACACTTGTTTATAGTGGATGAAACTAGGACTTGCACAACTCATTCATCTATTCTTGCATAAATATTTTATAAGGAGGCCTTGATGCCCATACTTCTAAAAGGAAAAGAAATTCACTGCTAGAAAATATGTTGCAATTCTGACACTAATTATAACCTACATTAAAATACTATTTTTATTTAATGGTGCTAAATATGAGACAAAGATGAAAGGAGAGAATGATGATACCTCACAACCAACTTGATCAAATCAATGATGCACACAAAAGAGCAAAGACTAAGATGGCAAAGAAACTTCAAGTCACTGTTATTTCAAGGCTGTACTGTCATTCATGTCCAAAAGAGCTACAAAGTATGCCAAAATCTGTCATAGGACTTCAAAAAGTCTCTAGTACAAAAGCTATATAATCGAAACTACTCTCAATAATGAGTTAAAACAACTAAGTAGCAAAGCTCCAAAATTTGCACAAAACAAGGAAAATCCAACCTCCTTGGGTCTGATGCCTCTCAAAAGCCTAAAATTTAGCATGCAAATCTTCTTCACAAAAGCTCTAGAAAGTTGAAATGGTCAAGTTTGACCATGTCCAAAATGAAGGCCCTTCAAAAATGCCCAAAATTGAGTCAAACATGCCTAAATTCACTCCAAATCTTTGCAAACATTCTTAACCATCTCCTAGATGCTTGCAAAAGCATAACTCTTCAAACTTATCCATAGTTGCACTCACAAGGAATAATACTTTATTCTTGCATATAAGATAGAAAATTGACTTAATGATTCATAACAATATCATTAAAGTCAAAAGCTTTACAATTCTAAATTTGATGCAAAAATAAATTAAATAAAATGCAAGAAAATAAGTTTTTGAAAGACTTACACTCCTACCATACGATGGAGAACACATAAGAGGCTAAATCCTCTAAGGCACAAATAGACCACAACTTACATTAGTTCAATGTAATATTTTAAAATAGAAGGTAAAAATACCTTCTTGAATTGGCCAAAGCTAGGGTAAGAAACCCTAAAGTAAAATCGACCAAACACATTGTAAAAAAAAATTCATTTTGCATAGCAACTCTAGAAGACTCGAGCCATTCCGAGGGAGTTGCCATGGGTTATTATGGAGCTCTAGAAGTTTTGAAGACTTACTGGAGTTTACTTTTGTGTTGAAGCCATGTAGGTAAGCCTCCATTAGCATACAATCTATTGTATTCTCTCATATTTTATTCACTGTCTGTGAAAAGAATGATATTTTCATATTTTGAATTTTCACAAAACTCATGGCCATAGTTTTTTGGTTTTCTCTATTGAATTTTTGGAAATATCATTTTTCTTCAATTGTTCTTTATCTTCTCAAGCCTCCATTATTTATTATTCTCTAAACATGGGAAAATGATGGCGAACATTATCATATTCACCTTAGCCTATAAATGAGGCTTCATGTTTATTATATTTTCATACTGAAAGATTTATGATTAGCTAAATAATTAAAACTTATTCATGAGATATTTGTAGCTCCATGGTACAACTTCTTCATTCTCTACAGATATTTGTTTCTCAAAATTCTTGTGCCTCCATTCATTGTATTTGATGCAAAATACTCAATGTTCTTCCTCCTTTGGGTTTCTACATTGTATACAGAACCTCAAGAATAGAACACTCAAGCTCGGCCTTTGAGTTTTATGGGTACCATTTTAAAACCAGAACTTCACATATAAGACTGAGTGTTTTCCTTTTGCTTGTCTATGCTCTTAACAAAACCATGAGGGTTCTTTCCTTTAGGAATTCTTTAAAAAATATTTTATTCTTTTAATTTCCATAGCCATTGTCTTTAGCTTCACAAAATTTGATGCATTTAATTAATAGAATCCTTGCACACACAGGTCGGGGATTTATCATATGAGCTTTTGATTTTATTGAATTTTTGATGTGAAACTCATGATTTCATGAGTCCTTTTAGCCATACATTTATATTTTAGAAAATCTGCATCTCATTTTCCACCTTTGAAAATCCTTCATTGCAAATGTTCGAGTTGACCCATGTGGGTTTTTCTTAACTAAAAAAAACTCTAGGACACGCCTATGTTTCTGAGTCCTATCATTTTCTTGTGTGACATAAATTTCACTTGTTCTTGTAGACATGATCTGACGCTTGCACACAAGTATATACTATTTTATGCTTTTAACTCAACCTCATCCAGAGACCTATCTAGAGACCAAATAAATTCCTCACCATTTGACCTTCACACTATGAGTTTACTCATGCTTATATGTATAATAAGCAACTGTAGGTGTGATGCAATAAGGGTTATTTATATAATTAAGGTATGTGCAGGCCTCATTTAATGAACTCCATAGCTCTTTTACGTATTATATTTTGTTAAAAAACTCATGCACATTGTTTGTAGTCCCACACTCTGTATTCATATCTGATGTTGCACATTTGATTGCCACCCTTGGTTGTCAGGTTATCCAATGATTGTCTTTATTCATGATTCCTTTCTAATTTTCTTCCCGGGCTATCATTTGTGTTTGTTATCTGATAATTCTATTATTGCATCTTTATCATCTCTCCTTGCCATCTTAAATGCTTTCTTGAAGTTCACAACTCTTATTTTACTGTAATCAAGGCCATTGCATAGTTCAAGTAACACATACTTCATTTCCATCATGAGTATTACCCTTTCATTTTCTGAAAACCAAATCATCTTATCATTTCTAATTTTTTTTAGTAGTGAGATATGGATTTTCTTGTGAATTCTCTTTATATTCTCATAATGCAATAGCTCAACAAATAATGAATTGTTGTTCATCACAAAATGCTATCATAAAACATCTTTCAAAAAGTGAAACATTGTCATTATATTCTATTTCTTGATTGTAAACAATACTTACTGCACTTTTTGATGATGTCTTCATGACATTGGCTTGAATAACATATGAGAATTGAATTAAATGGTCCTTGAAAGTAATGCCACTTTCCTTGAAACAATGAATCACTATCCTAAATCTCATTGAGGATAATAAAGAGGGATTGTCCCTTGATGTTTATGATTTTATGAATACTAAAACCTCCATTGATATGAGTTGGGTTCAACCCTTGTGGGAGCCACATTTCCACCACTCATTTTGTAATTGATCAAAACAAAGACATGATTACACCTGTAGCTGCACATGAAGCAAACAAATTAGAAAATATGTATGTGCTATTTTGATGGATTCAATGTTTGATATGGGACATCCAGGATATGAATGTTTGTTTAATGAAAATTGAGACTGGTTTATATGTGCATAGGTAAGTGATCATGTATGGTATGTAACCTTTCTTTGATTAGAGAACTGCTCTAAGACATTGCTTTGACTTAATGTAGGAAATAGGAGTACAAGAGTTAGGAAGGACAAGTCAACTCAGGCAACAGTTGGACAAGAAGACACAACAGTGCCAGTCATTCTTAGGAAATGACTGGTTACCCTCCCTACACACACATTCTTTTCATGATTTACTTATTCATGTATATGTCTATCTTGATTTGGATTGAATAAACAACAGTTAAACTCATGACTTGTGTGAGTCAAATTAATATTTCTATTCAATAAAGATTACTTTTTCAGAAGAGATTTGCAAAATATTTCTTATATTTCATGCATCTGTATAAATGCAATGATTTAAATTTATGTAATCTTTTAAGTTATTTCATTTGTACACATGAATGCAATGTAGGGGAGATAGAAAATGTACCATTTTCTTTTAAATATCAATGGGCTTTACCTAATTGAGCCATAGGTGAAAATATGGTAACATTTTTGGTGACATTTGTTGGATGTTTTCCTACTAAACATGTAAACCAATAGCCTAGATTTGTCCATTGGGTATGGAGTCACTTAGAAAACTTAGAGGTAGACCTAAAACAACTTTCACATAATTGTAGCTCACTTGAGACTAGTCAGAATGTCAAGACACTTATTGAAAATAGGGAAAACAAACTGAAAGGAAAACTACCTACTGTGCCAGAACAACACTTAGGGAATGAAACTTGCATCTAATCTACAGTGCAACAACACTTTATTGAAAGCATAAACCTAACCTAATATGCACAATGGTAAGTCATACCTCAAAACAATGTTTGAGGTGAATCTCATTAACTGGGATTGGCAATATTTCTCCATCCATTTTTGATAACTAGAATGTGTTATGCTCCTTGCATTCAGTGATTAGAAACGTGCTAGTCCAAAAGTTGTCAAACTTTGAATGTTTACCTGGACTACTTTTCAGTACATCCCACTTGAGAACCACATCACCCTCTTTGAAAATTTTGGGTGTAGTTTTCTTTATCAAAGACCCTCTTTTTTTGGAGTTGATGATACTCGAGAGACTTCATTGCCTTGTCTCTTGTCTCTTCAAGCTCCATGAGCTCTACATATCTCATGGACATTAGGTCTTGTTCTTCAAACATCTCCAATTGATGTATAATTTCTAGAGCTAGAAACTCTACAGATAAAGGCAATCTTGCCTCTTTTCCATAAACTAACATATATGGGGAATTTCCAATTGACCTCTTAGGAGTTATTCTATTTTCCCATAGAGAAGATTTCAATTTGGTGTTCCAAACTCTCTAACTCTCCTCCATGGTTCTTTTGATGATCCTGACCAAGTTTTTATTTGTAATTTCAGCCAAACCATTGCCCTGTGGGTAATAATTTGAAGAGGTATTCAAATGGATTTCATATCTTACTACCTAACTTGTAACTCTTAATCCCATAAATGCAAGAGCATTATCTAAAATGATGGAGTCAGGAACTCCAAATATGGTTACTATGTCTTCATAAAAGCTTAAAACTAAAGATTCATTAGCTTCTTTTAGAGCTACTACTTCTGTCCAACATGTAAAATAGTCAGTGGCCATAAGTACCCACTTGTGACCATCACTAGAGGGTGGATTTATTGGCCCAATAAATTCAATGCCCCATCTCATGAAGGGATGCTCAACCTGAATTGGCTGCAGAGGCATAGCTGGAAACCTCTCCTTTCCTACAAAATGTGCACATTTTACACATTTCTTTGCCTAGGCATGGGAATCCTTAAATAAGCTTGGCTAGTAATAGCTATCTCTCATAATTTTCCAAGTTTTTCTTGGAGCAAAGTGACCTCCTGAAGTTCCATCATGAAATTCATGAAGTACTTTTTATTTTTGATCAGTGTCAATACACCTTAATTAAATACCATTCAGATCTTTTCTGAAAAGAATATTATCAATGAGCACATATGGAATGTCCATTGCAACTTGAAGTACCTTCTTTTAGCTCTGTCTAGACCTGGTGGACATTCACCAGTCTGTAGAAAATGGGTTATATCTTGAACCTAGCTTGCTGCTAATGCAGGTGCAACATTCTGAAGCTCATTATCATTGACTAAAATAGTCTATGATTCTAATTTATGTGCATCTTCAGGGGTTGAGGCAAGCTGCTCACACTGTCCTTTTCCTTTGACAAGCTTTGTAATTTTAATGTCAACATCAAATTCCATAGCTCTTGTGATCTAACCTACTCTTTTCTCACTCAGATATTTACTCAGCAAAAATTATTTCACACTAGGGTGTGCAACCATAACATGTATCAGATTATTGTTGGAGATTATAGGCTTAAATTTCTTTAGACTCCTAATAATAGCAAGAACATGTTTTTCAACAAATGTATATTTCTGCTCATAATCAACAAGACCTTGACTGAAAAAGGCTATTGGCTGCTCTAAATCATCATTATTTTTCTGAACCAGCAAAGATGAAATTAAACTAATGCTACCAAAAGAATATAGAATGAAATCCTTTTAGAAATCTAGATTTACTAGTGTTGGGGCTCATGCTAAACCTTCCTTGATTGCTTCAAAACTATTTTTGACTTCTCTAGTCCAACTGAAAATTGCATTGTTCTTAAGCATGGCAGTCAAAGGTTGTAACAGATTTGCAACATCAGGTATGAATCTTCTTTAAAATTTAATTCTTTTGCAATCCTTTCTTGTGATTGGGTAATGACAGTTCAAGTATTGCTTTGACTCTTTCAGGGTCAATAGTAATTCCTTCCTTTGACACTATGTGTCCTAATAGTTTACCTTCATGAACAACACATATACTCTTTTTTAGATTGAGAGAGCTACCATACTCTGCACTTTTCAAAAAAATTCTTGAGATGTGACAAGTGTTCATCTGCATTTTTGGAATATACTGTAATGTCATCTAGATAAACAAACAAAAAATTTTGAATTAGATTTTGAAACACCATATCCATAGCCCTTTGAAAAGTAGCACCAATGTTAGATAAGCCAAAAGGAATTCTCTTGAAGGCCATAGTGCCCCACTTAGTTGTAAATGTTGTTTTATATTGATCCTCTTCCTTGACTAAAATTTGGTTATAACAAGAATAACCATCTAGAAGAGAAAATCTCTCTTAACCAACAACAACTTGAAGAATTTGTTCCATGGAGGGTAAGGGGAATGATCTTTTAAATATGCTCTATTAAGATCTCTAAAATCTACACATAATATTATCTCCCCATTCTTCTTTCTAACCAGAACAAGGTTAGAAACCTAGGATGTGTGTTTAATTGGAAATACAATACCCCCCTCAACTAACTTGGTTAGCTCTTTGATCATTAAAGGTTCAAGCTTGGGGTTCAAAGGTCTCTGCTTTTTCCTAACATGCTTGGCATCAGGTTCTAACTCAATTGTGTGTTGTGCAGTATGAGGTTCAAAACCCTTTAAATCAGAATATTGCCAAGAAAAAACATCATGAAACTCTTGGCATAAAGCAATAAAATCCTTTTTATCTTCAGTTGAATAGATTTTTCCTAACTTAATAATTTTACCTTTAAAGATTTCAATTTCTTCATAATGGTCTTCTTTCACTTGAATGTTGACTTTACTCTTTTTAAGTTGGTCATCAGTATTGAAAATAGACTCCAAGGTAACTAAACCCTTGGGTAATTTGTTTGTCTTCAACTGTATGACCTAATCATCATACTGTTGTTTAAGCTTCTCTTGATTCACTAGTGAAAATTGATCTTCTTGGAGCAAAAATGATAAAATATACTCATCACTATTGAATACCTGCCAGTTGATGTTGTTATCAAAAATTGATGGCCTGACTAAAACTTTGATATACTATTGTATTTTATCCTTTTTTATATCATTTGGGATATCAAACTGTGCACCAATTGCTACAAGTCTATTAGCATGTTTATTCTAATTTCTTGGGATAGAAATCAAGTTGAAGGCATCAAATTCCTCTATTATATTCCACACTCTATTTTTGTAGGACTTCAAAGCATCATTCTTAGCAACATTCAGGCCTCTAACTTGATTGACAATCAGTTCACTATCTCCATAGACCTTTAAGCAATTTATTCCTCTTTTTCTTGCCCATTCAAGACCTTGAATAAGTCCCTCATACTCAACAGTGTTATTAGAGCACACAAAAACAAAACAAAAAGCTAAAAAATACTTGTCACCTTGTGGAGAAATAAGCATTGCACCTCCACCAACTCCATTCTTACTTCTAGAACCATCAAAATACATCTCCCAAAATTCATTTTCATGTTTTGGCAATTGATTTGCACTTTTCTCAAGATTTGACATTTCTGTATCAGATTCATGAAGCACATAATTTCCCATACCAACATCTTGAATATGGTCATCAAGACTATCTACCACATCTTATGTTTCCCATTCATGTAACAACACATCAAGAACACTTTCTGCTTGCAACTCTTGAGCAGTTGCAAGCTCACTGTAAGTAAAAATGACACAATTTTTGTCTATGGCAGTTGGAACAACATTAATTACACTTGCGTTATATGGATCAATGTTAGATCCTTGGACAAATTTTCAGATTTAATGGTAACCTTGGTTCCATATCTCGTTCTAAACAACATATGTGACCAATCAACCAGCACATAACCTCCTATTTTAGAAGTAAAGTCTCTTGAGAGACACATGGCAAAGAAAGGAGGTAAATCAATAACGCATATGTCTTGGGGAACTGAAAAAGTTTGGACAAGCATGAAGTGTAAGGCTCAAGCCTTTGATAACACCTAAAGTATTAATTGAAGTTCCACCCAATTGAATAACTCCTTTCTCTAAAGGCTAATACTTTAATCCTAGTTTATCTGCTACTTGCTTGGGCATTATAGAACTGCTAGCCCCACTATCCACCATAAAATTGTGCACTAATTTGTCACCAATGATCACAGATACATAAAATGGAGGTGGTTTAACATCCTTACCCATTTCCTTACTTGGTTGTTGGTTGTCCTAAGGGGTATTAGTAAACATAGCCTTATCTTGACCTATTTATGGTTCTTCAGACACCTTCAAATTAGACAAAGAAGACTGCAATATATCCTTATGACCTGGGATAGCCAAAGAATCCCACATAGCCATAGATACACTCATTTTTTTCATGTTCTCAATAATATTAAAAGGTGCAACTGAAGTTACCTTTTGATGGGTTTTACACCAGCATGATCCGCTTGCAAGTGTGGCTAATCCATGGTAGCTCCTTGTGGATTCCTCTCTAGAATGTGAGGCACTTGTGATGTAGATGGTTCTGTAGCTGTTGTTTTTCCTTTATCAACTGCTTGTTGAAGTTCAAAGGATCTTTTCTTTGCTCTATTATTTGCTGCAATTGGAGAATCATTTGCATTAACACCACATAATTCTTCTCCTTGCCAATTCAATAGAGTAGTGTCACTTGTAAGCTACTCCTACTATTTTGGAGCTCCATCATTAGGTATATTTTGTTGTGAGCTTGAAGCACTTTGTACCATTAATGCCTGGTTTATCACTCCATTAGAGCATGTGACCTAATTATGTGGTTGGTTGCACGGGTAACACCATTCGTAATTTGTAGCCAAGTTGTTTTAAACACAGACAATATCCTTAGCTGCACTAATAGGAGCAGGGTTATATTCCTAAAAAGGCCTTGTAGCAATACTTTGTCTTTGACCTTGGTAATTACCTTGGTATTGCTACCTATTTCCTTGATACTGCTGTTGTTGACCTTGAAAATGCTGATTTGCAGGTCTATTATATGACTGTTGCTTCTCTAAGTTTACCAATTTGTTCCCAAAAGTCTATAAAATGCTCTCAATCTTTTGTTGACTCTCTTTTATTTCCTGCAATTCCTAAGATTGAACTGGGACTGTAGATTCTTGTTTATCAATAGCTAGTAATGTCGGAACAATAGGAAATGGTGCAAAAGGTGGTATCTAAAGTGGCATACTAGGTTGTATTTCTAGAAAAATAGGCATTGGTGGCCTAGGAGCAATTTTTCTTGCTTGAATCAAACAATTTTATACTCTTATTGTTGTCTCATATGCATCTGGTAAGGACACTCCTCCCATTGACTATGTCATAATAGCTATATCATTGTTACGAGCCTTCAAGTAATACAAAAACACATATTCTGGAGGAGGCCTCACTATTGCAAGAATTTTGTCCCAAGTCCTCTAGAACCGAAAGTTGAATTCATTCATTTGCTCCTGATGAGCTCTCTTTATAGTATTTAGATGCTCCAATAGGGACAAGTTATTAGATCTATCCTAAAATTGTTTATGCAATTTATCTCCTAACTTATCCCAAGTTGCGATGGTGCCAACTCCTAGACTTCTAAACCACTACAAAGCTCTTCCTTTAAATGATGTAGCAAATAGCCTTATATCTACATCCTCTTGAGTTATATGGTGTACACCACATAATGAAGCAACATCCCTTATGTGTTCAATGGGAGTTGTTTTATCTTCCCTAGTGAAGATTGGAAAACATTTTAAGGCAGCAACAAGAATGTCATTGTGTTGTGCAAGATTTAATGGACTGCCTCCATTAAATGGCACAAAAGGTTGATTTCTAGTAGCCATTAAAGGTGACTGAGATGGAAAAACTTGAGTATGAATAGAAAAAAATGAAGTAAAACATGAAAAAATAGGAACAAAACATGAAGAAGTACCAAATAAAATTTTCTTTGGGCTACTTGATGATGATCTCACTGTTCTGAAACCTGGTGAAGCAAAACAAGTATTACTCTTTCTTTTTGATGGTCTACCTCTTCTTCTTGGTGGTGAGAAGAAAAAATCCTGCCTAACACCAGGTGGTGTAAAATGAACTCTCTTTGATGGAGGAGTTCTCTTTGTTGTCCTGCCTTGTCTTCTGGGTGGTGGCAGTTGTAAATATTCAAATTATTTAGAACTCCTAGATATGTGTTGTAACAACACTAATTTTTACTGCTCTTTCACCTTATAGAGTCACTAGATATGCTGTAATAACCTCTAAAAGGTTTAAAAATCACTGGTTACGCATCAAACCAACAAAAACATTGATGAACGTGTACCACCGTGCATGCCAAAATTGTTATCACTGAAATATGCACCCTATTGAACTTGATGTTAAACAACTCCAGTGTAACATGGGAATAATCTGACTTTGAATGAGATCAAACCTCTGGAAAAGGTTGGCTTCCTATTGGTTATCACCTAACTACTAATATTTTGTAAGCAAAAGGGTGAAGGATTTGCTAAAAATAAAATACTGAAAATGGAAATACTCGGTGATACAACAAATTAACTAAGGACCACAAATATTCAGATAATAGACACTTGTTTACAGTGGATGAAACTACAATTTGCACAATTCATTCATGTATTCTTGCATAAATATTTTATAAAGAGGCCTTGATGCCCATACTTCTAAAAGGAAAAGAAATTCACTGCTAGAAAATATATTACAATTTTGACACTAATTATAACGTGCATTAAAATACCATTTTTACTTAATGGTGCTAAATATGAGACAAAGCTGAAAGGAGAGAATGATGATACCTCACAACCAACTTGATCAAATCAATGATGCACACAAAAGAGCAAAGACTAAGATGGCAAAGAAACTTCAAGTCATTGTTATTTCAAGGTCTGTACTATCATTCATGTCCAAAAGAGCTACAAAGTATGCCAAAATATGTCATAGGAATTAAAAAGTCTCTAGTACAAAAGCTGCATAATCAGAACTACTCAATAATGAGTTACAAAAACAACTAAGTAGCAAAGATCCAAACATTTGCACAAAACAAGTAAAATCCAACCTCCTTGGGTTGGATGCCTCTCAAAAGCCTAAAATTTAGCATGCAAATCTTCTTCACAAAAAGCTCTAGAAAGTTGAAGTGGTCAAGTTTGACCATGTCCAATATGAAGGCCCTTCAAAAATGCCCCAAATTGAGTCAAAAATTCCTAAATTCACTCCAAATCTTTGCAAACATTCCTAACCATCTCCTAGATGCTTGCAAAATCATAACTCTTCAAACTTATCCATAGTCGTACTCACAAGGCATAATAATTTATTCTTTTATATAAGATAGAAAATTAACTTAATGATTCATAACAATATCATTAAAGTGAAAGGCTTTACAACTCTAAATTTGATGCAAAATAAAATAAAATAAAATAAAAGGCTTAGCCTATACGAGAAAATAAAATGCAAGAAAATAAGTTTTTGAAAGACTTACACTCCTAGCATACGATGGAGAACACATAAGAGGCTAAATCCTCTAAGGCACAAATAGACCACAAGTTACATTAGTTCAATGTAATTTTTCAAAATAGAAGGTAAAAATACCTTCATGAATTGGCCAAAGCTAGGGTAAGAAACCCTAAAGTAAAATCGACCAAACACATTGTAAAAACATTTTCATTTTGCATAGCAACTCTTGAAGACTCGAGCCATTCTAAGGGCATCGCCATTGGTTATTATGGAGCTCTGGAAGTTTTGGAGACTTACTGGAGTTTACTTTTGTGTTTAATCCATGTAGGTAAGCCTCCATTAGCATACAATCTATTGTATTCTCTTAGATTTTATTCACTGTCTGTGAAAAGTATGATATTTTCATTTTCTAGATTTTCAAAAAACTCATGGCCATAGTTTTATGGTTTTCTCTATTGAAGTTTTGGAAATATCATTTTGCTTCCACTGTACTTTATCTTCTCAGGCCTCCATTATTTATTATTCTCTAAACATGGGTAGATGACAACCAACATTATCATATTCACCTTAGAATATAAATGAGGATTTATGTTTATTGTATTTTCATACTGAAAGATTTACGATTCACTAAATAATGCAAACTTATGAGCTATTTGCAGCTCCATGGTACAACTTCTTCATTCTCTACAGATATTTGTTTCTCAAAATTCCTGCACCTCCATTCATTGTATTTGATGCAAAATACTCAATGTTCTTCCTCCTTTGGGTTTCTACATTGCATATAGAACCTCAAGAATAGAACGCTCAAGCTCGGCCTTTGAGTTTTATGGGTGTTGTTTTAAAACCAAAACTTCACATATAAGACTGAGTGTTTTCCTTTTTCTTGTCTCTACTCTTAACAAAACCATGAGGGTTCTTTTCTTCAGGAATTCTTTAAAAATGATTTTATTCTCTTACTTTCCACAATCATTGTCTTTAGCTTCACAAAATTTGATGCATTTAATTAACAGACTCCTTGCACACACATGTCGCATCTTTATCATACTCATACTTTTGATTTTATTGGATTTCTGATGTGAAACTCATGATTTCATGATTTCTTTTAGCCATACATTTATATTTTAGAAAATATGCATCTTATTTTCCACCTTTGAAAATCCTTCATTGTAGATGTTCGAGTTGACCCATGTGGGTTTTTCTTAACTAAAAAAAACTCCAAGACACGGCTATGTTTCTGAGTCTTATCATTTTCTTGTGTGACAAAAATTTCGCTTGTTCCTGTAGACATGATTTGATGCCTGCACAAAAGTATATACTATTTAATGCTTTTAATTCAACCTCATCCAGAGACCTATCGAAAGACCAAATATATTCCTCACCATTTGACCTTCACACTACGAGTTTAATCATGCTTATATGTATAATAAATAATTGTAGGTGTGATGCAATAAGGGTTACTTATACAATTAAGGTATTTGCAGGCCTCATTTAATAGACTCCTTAGCTCTTTTATGTATTCTATTCTGTTAAAAAACTCATGTACATTGTGTGTAGTCCCACACTTTGTATTCATATCTGATGCTTCACATTTGACTACCACCCTTGGTTGTTAGGTTATCCAATGATTGTCTTTATTCATGATGCCTTTCTGCTTTTCTTCCCCTGTCATTTGTGTTTGTTATCTGATAATTCTATTATTTCATCTTTATCATCTCTCCTTGCTATCTTAAATGTTTTCTTGAAGTTCATAGCTCTTATTTTACTGTAATCAAAGTCACTGCATAGTTCAAGTAACACATACTTCATTTCCCTCATGAATATTACCCTTTCATTTTCTGAAAACCAAATCATCTTATCATTTCTATTTTTTTTTTTGAAGCAGTGAGATATGGTTTTTCCTATGACTGGTCTTGATATTCTCATAATGCAATAGCTCAACAAATAATGCATTGTTGTTCCTCATAGAATGCTATCATAAAAAATCTTTTAAAAAGTGAAACATTGTCATTATTTTTTGTTTCTTGATTGTAAACAATACTTATTGTAATTTTTCATGATGTCTTCATGACACTGGCTTGAATAACATATGAGAATTGAATTACATGGTCCTTGAAAGTAATGTCACTTTCCTTGAAACAATGAATCACTGTCCTAAATATCATTGAGGATAATAAAGAGGGACTATCCCTTGATGTTTATGAGTTTATGAATACTAAAAACTCCATTGATATGAGCTAGGCTCAACCCTTGTGGGAGCAATATTTCCACCACTCATTTTGTAATTGATCAAAATAAAGACATGATTACACCTATAGCTGCACATGAAGCAAACAAGTTAGAAAATATGTATATTTTGGTGTGCTATTTTGATTGCTTCAATGTTTGATATGGGAAATCCAGGATATGAATGTTTGTTTAATACAAATTGAAATCGGTTTATATGTGCATAGGTAAGTGATCATGTATGGTATGTAACCTTTCATTGCTTAGAGCATTGCTCTAACACATTTCTTTGAATTAATGCAGGAAACAAAAGTACAAGAGTTAGGAAGGACAAGTCAACTTGGAAAGTAGTTGGACAAGAAGACACAACAAAGCCAGTAATTCTCAGGCAATGACTGGTTATCCTCCCTACATGCACATTCTTTTCTTGATTTACTTATTCATGTATATGTCTATCTTGATTTGCATTGAATAATAAAAAGTTAAACTCGCAACTTGTGTTAGTCAAATGAATATTTCTATTCAATAAAGATTATTTTTTTAGAAGAGATTTGAAAAATATTTCTTATGTTTCATGCATCTGTATAAATGAAATGATTTAAATTTTTGTAATCTTTTAAGTTATTTCATTTGTACACATGAATGCAATGTAGGGGAGATAAGAAATGTATCATTTTATTTTAAATATCAATGGGCTCTACCTAATTGAGCCATAGGTGAAAATATGGTAACAATTTGTTAAGTTATGTTTAGGCATGGTCCTCTTTTTCACCCAAAAGCGTTCAATCGCTCTGAGGTACGTTCAACCAACTAAATCCCTTAAGAGTCCGAAGTGCAAAATGGTTGCAAACTTCAACATGACATTACTTGGATACTGTGACACTTAGAAAATTCTCATCTAAGCTTGTGGGATCATGTTGTGCCCCTCTATAATGACCTCTCTTAGTTTTTGCTATCTCGAAGGTGTTTTCTTGTGGCGGCGAGATTTTTCTTGGGGAAAAAGATGTCAAATGCAAGTAGTGCAAAGTTGCAAAGTGGTACAACCTTCGTTTTGCAACTTGTGTGACAAAACTAACTATTCCAACACATCCGAGTGGGTAATTTTATGCTAGGAATGGTCCTCTTTTGCACCCAAAGGTCCTGAATCGCTCTGAGCTACATTCAACTGGCTGAATCTCTTAAGAGTCCGAAGTGCAAAATGGCTAAAAAACTTCAGCATTACATTACTCAAAAACTGTGACACTTAGAAACTTCTCATCTTAGCCTATGGGATTGTGTTGTTCCCATCTACAATAACCTCTCTCAATTTTTTCTATCTCAGAGGTGTTTTCCTGTGGCGATGAGATTTTGGTTGGGAAAAAAGTTGTCAAATGCAAGTAGTGCAAAGTTGTAAAGTGGTGCAACTTTCATTCTGAAACTCGTCTGAACAAATTCATTGTTACAATGCATCTAAGTTGGTATGTTTATCCTAGGAATGGTCCTCTTTCACACCCAAATGCGTCGAATCGCTCTAAGCTACGTTCAACCGGTTGAATCCCTTAAGAGTCTGAAGTGCAAAATGGTTACAAACTTCAACATGACGTTACTCAGACACCATGATGCTTAGAAAATTCTTGTCTAAGCCTATGGGATGATGTTGTTCCCCTCTACAATAACCTCTCTCAGTTTTTTCTATCTCGGAGACATTTTCTTGTGGCAGCGAGATTTTGTTTGGGGAAAAAGTTGTCAAATACAAGTAGTGCAAAGTTGCAAAGTGATGGAACTTTTGTTTTGCAACTTGTGTGACCAAAATAACTATTCCAACACATCCGAGTGGGTAAATTTATGCTAGGAATAGTCCTCTTTCGCACCCAAATGTATCGAATTGCTCTGAGGTACGTTCAAACGGTTGAATACCTTAAGAGTCTGAAGTGCAAAAAGGCTGTAAACTTCAACATGACGTTACTCAGACACTGTGATGCTTAGAAACTTCTTGTTTGAGCCTATGGGATCATGTAATACCCCTATACTATAACCTCTCTTAAATTTTTCTATCTCAGAGGCATTTTCCTATGGCAGTGAGATTTTATTTGGGGAAAAAGTTATCAAATGCAAGTAAGTGCAAAGTTGCAAAGTGGTGCAACTTTTATACTGCAACTTGTGTGCCCAAACTAGCTGTTCCAACACATTTGAGTGGGTACGCTTATGCTAGGAGTGTTCCTCTTTTACACCCAATGTGCCAAATCGGTCCGACCTACGTTCAATAGGCTAAATCCCTTAAGAGTTTGAAGTACAAAAAGGCTACAAACTTCAACATGATATTACTCGAACACTGTGACACTTATAAAAAATTTATCTAAGCCTATGGGATCATGTTGTAATCATCTACAATAACCTCTCTCAGTTTTCACTATCTTGGAGGCGTTTCTTTGTGGCGGCGAAATTTCACTTGGGGAAAACGTTATCAAATGCAAGTAGTGCAAAGTAGCAAAGTGGTGCAAATTTTGTTTTATAACTCATGTGACCAAACTAACTATTCCAAAATATTTGATTGGATATGTTTATTCTATACATGATCCTCTTTTGCACCCAAATGCATTGAATTACTGCGAGCTAAGTTCAACTGGTTGAATCCCTTAAGAGTCTGAAGTGCAAAAAGGTTGCATACTTCAGCATGATGTTCCTCATACACTGTGACACTTAGAAACTTCTAGTCTAATCCTATGGGATCATGTTGTACTCCTCTACAATAACCTCTCTCATTTTTTTTTATCTTGGAGGCTTTTTCCTGTGGCAGAGAGATTTCGCTTAGGGAAAAAGTTGTCAAATGCAAGTAGTGCAAAGTTGCAAAGTGGTGCAACTTTCATTCTACAACTTGTGTGACCAAACTAATTGTTCCAACACATCCAAGTGGGTATGTTTATGCTAGGCATGGTCCTCTTTCACACCAAAACACGCTGAATCGCTCTGAGCTACATTCAATTGGATGAATCCTTTAAGAGTCCCAAGTGCAAAATGGATGCAAACTTCAGCATGACGTTACTCAGACACCGTGATACTTAGAAAATTTTCATCTAAGCCTATGAGATTTTTTTTTTCCCCTCTACAATAACCTCTCTCAGTTTTTTCTATCTTAGAGGCATTTTCTTATGGCGGCGAGGCTTCTCTTAGGGAAAAAGTTGTCAATTGCAAGTAGTGCAAAGTTGCAAAGTGTTGCAACTTTAATTCTGCAACTCATGTGACCAAACTAACTTTTCCAATGCATTTGAGTGGGTATGTTTATGCTAGAAATGGTTCTCTTTTGTACCCAAATGCACTGAATCACTCTGAGCGACATTCAACCAACTGAATCCCTTAAGAGTCTGAAGTGTAAAATGACTGCAAACTTCAGCATAATGTTACTTGAACACCGTGATGCTTAGAAAATTCTTGTTTGAGCCTATGGGATCATGTTGTGCCCCTCTACAATAACATCTCTCTATTTTTTCTATCTTGGAGGTGTTTTCATGTGGCAGCGAGATTTTGCTTGGGTAAAAAGTTGTCAAATGCAAGTAGTGCAAAGTTGCAAAGTGGTGCAACTTTTGTTCTGCAAATCATGTGACCAAAGTAATTGTTGCAACACATCCAAGTGGGTACGTTTACGCTATTCATGGTTTTTTTTGCACCCAAATGCACCAAATCACTCTGAGCTACGTTCAACCAGCTGAATCCCTTAAGAGTCCCAAGTGCAAAATGATTGCAAACTTTAGCATGACGTTATTAAGACACCATGATGCTTAGAAAATTCTCATCTAAGCCTATTGGATTGTGTTGTGCCCCTCTACAATAACCTCACTTGGTTTTCATTATTTCGGAGGAATTTTCCTATGGCGGCGAGATTTCACTTGGTGAAAAAGTTGTCAAATGCAAGTAGTGCAAAGTTGCAAAGTGGTTCAACTTTCATTCTGCAACTCGTGTGATCAAAATAATTGTTCCAATGCATTTGAGTTGGTACGTTTAAGCTAGGAATGGTCCTCTTTCACACCCAAACGCGTCGAATCACTCCAAGCTACGTTCAACCGGCTAAATCCCTTAAGATTCTGAAGTGCAAAAAGGCTACACACTTCAACATGACATTACTCAGACACCATGACGCTTAGAAACTTCTCATCTAAGCTTATGAGATTATGTTGTACCCCTCTATAGTAACCTCTCTTGGTTTTCACTATCCCGAAGGCATTTTCCTAAGGCATTGAGATTTTGATTGGGGAAAAAGTCATCAAATGCAAATAGTGCAAATTTTGTTTTGCAACTCGTTTGACCAAACTAATTGTTCCAATGCATTTGAGTGGATACATTTACACTATTTATGGTCCTCTTTCACACACAAACACGACGAATCACTCCAAGCTATGTTCAACCGGATGAATCCCTTAAGAGTTTGAAGTACAAAATGGCTGTAAACTTTAGCATGACGTTACTTAGACACCACGATGCTTAGAAAATTCTCATATAAGCCTATGGGATTTTGTTGTGCCCCTCTATAAGAACCTCTCTTAGTTTTTGCTATCTTAGAGATGTTTTGTTGTGGCAGCGAGATTTCACTTGGGGAAAAAGTTGTCAAATGAAAGTAGTGCAAAGTTGCAAAGTGGTGCAACTTTCGTTCTACAACTCGTGTGACCAAACTAACTATTCTAATACATCTGAGTGGGTATGTTTATGCTAGGAATGGTCCTCTCTTGCACCCAAACACGTCAAATCACTCCGAGCTACATTCAATTGACTGAATCCCTTAAGAGTCCCAAGTGGAAAAAGGTTGCAAACTTCAACATGACATTAGTTGGAAACTGTGACACTTAGAAAATTTTTGTCTAAACCTATGGGATTTTTTTGTTCCCCTCTACAATAACCTCTCTCGGTTTTTTCTATCTCAGAGGCTTTTTTCTATGGCGGCAAGATTTCGCTTGGGGAAAAAGTTGTCAAATGCAAGTAGTGCAAAGTTGCAAAGTGGTAAGAATTTCATTCTGCAACTCGTGTGACAAAACTAGCTGTTCCAACGCATCCGGTTGGGTAGGTTTATGCTATGCATGGTTCTTTTTTGCACCCAAATGCGCCGAATCGCTCTGAGCTATGTTCAATCTACTAAATCCCTTGAGAGTTTGAAGTGCAAAATGGCTGCAAATTTTAGCATGACATTACTTGGACATCGTGATGCTTATAAATTTATTTTCTAAGCCTATGTAATTATGTTGTGCCCCTCTACAATAACCTCTCTCATTTTTCGCTATTTCAGAGGCATTTTCCTATGGCGGAAATATTTTGCTTGGGGAAAAAGTTGTCAAATGTAAGTAGTGCAAAGTTGCAAAGTGGTGCAAATTTTATTCTACAACTCGTATGACCAAAATAACTATTCCAATGCATCTGAGTGGGTACATTTACACTAGGTATGGTCCTCTTTTGCACCCAAATGTGCCCAGTCACTTGGAGGTACGTTCAACTGATTGAATCCCTCAAGAGTTTGAAGTGCAAAATGGCTGCAAACTTTAGCATGATGTTACTAGGACACCTTGACGCTTATAAATGTATTGTCTGAGCTTATGGAATTATGTTGTGCCCCTATACAATTACCTCTCTCATTTTTCACTATGTTAGAGGCGTTTTCCTATGGCAACGAGATTTTTGCTTGGGGAAAAAGTTGTTAAATGCAAGTAGTACAAAGTTGCAAAGTGGTGCAACTTTCATTTTGCAACTCATGTGACCAAATTAACTATTCTAATGCATTTGGGTGGGTACGTTTACTCTAGGAATGGTCCTCTTTGACACCCAAATGCGTTGAATCACTTCGAGCTACGTTCAACCGGTTGAATCCCTTAAGAGTCTGAAGTGCAAAATGACTGCAAACTTCAACATGACATTATTCAGACACCGTGATGCTTAGAAACTTCTTGTCTAAGCCTATGGGATCGTGTTGTGCCCCTCTACAATAACATCTATTGGTTTTCACTATCTTGGAGGTGTTTTCCTATGGTCGCGAGATTTCGCTTGGGAAAAAAGTTGTCAAATGCAAGTAGGGAAAAGTTGCAAAATGGTGCAACTTTCATTCTACAACTCGTATGATCAAACTAACTGTTCCAACACATTCAAGTGGATACATTTACGCTACACATGGTCCTCTTTCACACCCAAACGCGTTGAGTTGCTCTGAGCTACATTCAACCGTCTAAATCCCTTAAGAGTTTGAAGTGCAATATGGTTGCAAAATTTAGCATGACATTACTTGGACACCGTGACACTTAGAAACTTCTCGTCTGAGCCTATGGGATCAATTTTTGTCCTTCTACAATAACCTCTCTCGGTTTTTTCTATCTTAGAGGCATTTTCCTGTGGCGATGAGATTTCGCTTGGGGAAAAAGTTGTCAAATGCAAGTAGTGCAAAGTTGCAAAGTGGTGCAACTTTGGTTCTGCAGCTCGTGTGACCAAAATAACTATTTCAATGCATCCAAGTGGGTACATTTATGCTAGGAATGGTCCTCTTTTGCACCCAAATGTGTTGAATCGCTCTGAGCTACGTTCAACTAGCTAAATCTCTTAAGAGTCTGAAGTGCAAAATAACTACAAAATTTGGCATGACATTACTCAGACAACATGATGCTTAGAAAATTATCATCTAAGCCTATGGGATCATGTTGTGCCTCTCTACAATAACATCTCTCAATTTTTTCTTGGAAGGAAAATAAGCATGTCTAAGTCAAGAGCAAGTCTGCCCAATCTTGATAAGGCACAAGCAAAGTCTGTCATGCCCATGGTCAAGGAAAATGTCCAAGATGATGCAAAGTACGCTTGGGAAAACAAAGCTATGTCCAAACTTCTCTCAAGTCCTCCCTTGGCTTGAATACTGCTTGTCCAAGATAGAGGTAAAGTCTGCCCAACTCAAAGCATACATGGAAAAGACAACTTAAAGTCTGCCCCAAGCTGAAAATAGGAGATGGAAAACATATCTTGAAGTCCACCTTAGGCCAAGATCAAAGGGGACACCCAACACGCTGAGATGGTGCCTTGTCATCTTCCAACCAATCAAATTGTTCCAAGCTAGCATGTCTAGGTTGAATGAACCTGAAACTTCATAATGCAACAACTTTTTATTGTTGGTTTATATTTAGCAGAAGGACAAGTGTCCCCAAATGTAATCTTCTCATTGGTCGAGAGGTAGTTAGTTGTGAAAAACCCTAATTATGGTTTTATTTTGTAATCTTGGTCACTGATTCAAAATCAATCTTGTCCATTGAATTGTATTCAAGGAGCCTATAAATTGAGCTCACCCTCATTTGTAAAACATGGGAGCATCCATCACATACTACCAGTTCACTACCTTGTCTATGCTTTCGCTTACTATTATGCTTTGATAGTTTTTTTCCAAGCATCCATCACTAGTCTGAAAGTACTTGTTGTAGGCTCTTAGCCATAGTAGCAAGACAATGAACTGTTTGATAAAATGCTTTGGTAGACATGTATGAAAAATGTGGTAGCATAGACAAGGTAGTAAACTATTTGAAAAAATGCCTCAAAGAAATATGGTCTCATGGTGATGGAATTCCATGACAATATAGGGAATTTTCTTGTCGTGGAATTCCATCACCATGAGACCACATTTCTTTGAGGCATTTTTTCAAATAGTTCGCTACCTTGTCTATGCTATTGCTTACTATTACGCTTTGATGGATTTTTTCCAAGAATCTATATAGCTTGCTTGAAAGCACCTATTTTATACTTTTAGCAATAGTAGCAAGGTAGTGAATTGATTGATAAAATTCTTTGGTAGACATGTATGAAAAATGTGGTAGCATAGACAAGGCAGTGAACTGTTTGAAAAAAAATCCTCAAAGAAATGTGTTCTCTTGGTGATGGAATGCCATGACAAGCACATTGAGACCACATTTCTTTGAGGCATTTTTTTAACAATTCACTACCTTGTTGGTGTAGGAGCACCAAGCCTCTTGATATGGTACTGAATGGTCATGGATGGAATTGCAGTTAAGATAGGAGAGTTTGAGTTTTTTTTGGTTTCAATAAGGTCTACTTAGACCATTCTCATGTTTCCAAAATGATTTGGAGTTTTCATTTGATAATTTGGCCATAACTTGTAATCATGTTAAAAAATTTCAAGGTAAGTAGAATAGGAAGTCGTTTAATAGGGTCTAGGGGATTAGGAAATAATAAAGAGTCAGAAGGAGGAAAATGTCAAATTTGTAAGTTGCATAAATGCAACAAATTTGAAAACCAACAGCTACCTCCTTTGAAAAGTTGTTACTTGGCAGTTATAGACATTGGGAGAAGTTGGATTTGAATGTAATCATTATAAAATCCTCAAAAATGGCTTGTGCAAGGTTGTTGAAGGAAGTTTGAATATTGTACACATTTTGTTTTCATGAAATACAATGTTCTCAACAACCTTTTTCCTATTTTTTTGAACTTTGAAGGCTTGGTACGGACCCGTACAAGCTGAATTTTCTCTAAAAATTCTTAGATGTTGTAGGTAGGTGTTTTGGCTCTCTAATGCTTCAAATTTGAGGTCTTAATCATGCAAATTGAGGGAGAAATCTTTATTTTTTTTGGGACTGCTCATTTACCCTATTTTGGGGGTTTTGAAAGGGAACAAAATGGGTTTCTAAGCCTTCCACCCACTGTATAGTCCTATAACTTGGTGGATATGCTTAGATAGGTGAAATAAACATGTATGCATCTTTGTTTGTGCAGGGAAGGCGTATTTCTTGATTTGGGTGAGTCCCTAGGGTTGTTTCCATTGGAAAGTGCATGAATTTAATGGGTACAAACCTGAATATGATGATAGGGTGTTAGGAAAAGTAATATTATGAAATTTTAAGCTTGTGGGGGTGAATTAAAGGGTGTTTGACCAAGTGGAAATATTGGGAAGGGCCTGGAAGTTTCTTTTTCAATAAACCCTCATCAAAAGTGCACAAAACAAGGGTTTTTGGGTTTGGTGTGGAGGTGGCAGTACAAATGAAATATAATGAGGGATTTTTGGGTTTGATAACCTGCCAATTTCTTCCCTAAATTCTTAGAGTGTTTACACAAGTTTAAGAGGGGGGTCCTTTGTAAAATTAACCTATTTGGAGGCCTAAAATGGTGAGATAGTCAGTTTTATCAAATTTGTTCCAAAGGAGTCATATGGGGCGATAAGATATGTTTTGTAACTCTGTAATGGGTGTATGAATGATCCTTTTTTTTCAAGTTTTTTGGGAAGTTATGGAGTTAAGTGCCTAAAAACGGGTTTGCACTACTACTAGGTTTGCAAGGGTGAAAGTGGGAAATCCTACCTCTTATTGACTTCAAACTTTGGGAGTTGTTTGGATTGGTCCAATAGATCCTTTTAATCTTGTTAGATGCCTCTTGAAGGCAACTTGACACTTTGAGTGGGTTTGGGTCTCCTGTCTCTACATCACTTATCTATGCTATTGCTTCTTATTATGCTTTGATAGATTTTTTCCAAGCTATGTTTCTAAGCACCTATTTGAGGATTTTAGCCATAACAACAAGGAAGTGAACTGTTTGATAAAATGATTTGGTAAACATGTATGGAAAATGTGGTAGCCTAGACAAGGAAATGAATTGTTTGAAAAAATTCCTCAAAGAAACATGGTCTCATGGCGATGGAATGGCATGAAAACCCATAGTAATTTGCATGTCATGGCATTCCATCACCATGAGACCACATTTCTTTCAGGAATTTTTTTCAAGCAATTCATTGCCTTGTCTATAATATTGCTTGCTACTATGCTTCTGATGATTTTTTCCAAGCATCCATAGCTTGTTTGAAAGCACTTGTTTTATGATTTTAGCCATAGCAACAAGGTAGTGAAATGTTTGACAAAATAATTTGGTAGACATGTATGAAAAATGTGGTAACATAGATAAGGCAATGAACTATTTGATAAAATACGTCAAAGAAATCTTGCCTCATAGAATGTCATGATAAGAAAATGCAATTGGCAGCTACTCCTACTTATTAGTTATGCAATGTGAAGTAATTTCATAATTGCTTAGGTTGACTTTGTAAAAACTATATTGTAATTGAAAATTTGTCATCTATCAACATCTAGTTATTAGTTATGCAGTGTGAAGTAATGCTTTGACTTTGAAAGATGTGCAATAAAATGTAATCAACGATATGAATATAAACTACAAAAAATTATTTCTTACAATTCATTAGTTAAAATTTTTATTTTATTTGCTCTCTATATCTCTATATGCTATGGAAATACCTTTCAATTTCAAAATAAATAGATTTTATCTCTTGTTCTACAATTTTTTACATTTTTTTTAAAATATGTTTTTTCCTGACTTTTTAAAAAACTCTTATACTTTTGGTTTGTCAAATTTTTCCCCAAAATATTTTTGCTGCTATGCATTGGAAGCATGAAGCATACACGTGAATACACACACTATACGTGAAGTATACATGTGAATAAGTGAAGCATACACAAAAATAAGTGAGGCACAAGTAAATGAAGCATTCCAAAGGATACAAACCACTAGGAATGGAGCTTATTTACACAATACACTTTAGATGGAGCTTATTGAGCAATCGATAGTAATTAATTAAGCATTAGATGTAAAAAAAATCCATTCCTACAACATTCAAGCATACGATTTACACAATACACATGATAACATCATTCAAGAATGGCAATAGCAAACTAATATTTTTTTAATCAAAAAGCCATAAGGTATACAATGATATATATTGATAAAAGTATATACAATATATCCAGACAAGCCATACAAGATTAGTACAAAGGAGCCATATTATGGACATAAAATGTCACGTATATATCAATAGTACAAAACATATGTTCCAAAATGCCACATAGGCATACAACAAATGACCCTAATACAATAATTTCCCTCTAGGGGAAGGAAATAGATCTCGTATTGCCTTCAAAATTCAGTTGGATGGAGTGACTGTTGGTTCTCTGGTCTTTTGAACACACTCGCTAGTCCTCCTCTCTTCACTCTAGACCTTCAACTGATACAATAAAATTTAAAGATGTTAATACACAAAAATTGAATTGTGTAATGACATATAACAAAATATAATCACTTACCACATACAGATAGTCATCATTCACATTTACATCATTCCCACATCCACGATCTGGAGTGACAACCACTTGTAGCAACCATCAAGACATAAATTAAGCTACACAAAAGTATCATGAAAATTTTCTATAATAGACCATAAAAGAGAAAATATAATATCAAATCGACTAATCTGTTGCATACCTCTCTCAATGGATTAGAACTGGCTATTGCTGCAGCAACTCCGTGCTCCATCATTCCACCAACATCACCAGGGCTATCTAATGTCAACATCTACAAATGGTAAATGAAAGAGTAAATGGTAGGGTGAACTATTAAATGTTAATGGGATGGGATTAGAATGGAATAAAGGAACAAAAAGTGAATTAGGAGAAGATAATGTGACATGATCAAGGAATACAAATGCAATGTTTGTGTTTCTCATCAATTTTTAGATTTGTATATGCAAAATTATGAAAACTAGCTAACATTTTTTTACAACACCATTATTGAATAAAGGCTACCTGAGTGTAAGTTGTTTGAGAAAATGAATTGTGAGGTTTGGAGGTCCAAGGTCCACTAGGAAACTATTTGAAATCCAAAGCATGTTATGAGACAAACATTCAAATATAACATTCAACTATTCAAATGCAATAATAATATCTTTAATATTAGTTGCATACCTATGGACTCAACATCGAGAAAGAATAAGGGTCTATAGGAATGGGGCACGTCTCATGAACACTCCGACCCTGGAATTTCATCATATCAAAATTCTACTAATTTACTTATTCTTAAATTTCAAAATGTAATTTAATAAACAACATTAAATGAACTTGTTGAATTTTACCTGAGTGTCAATGTCGAATGTATCATTGAGAAAATCATCTATGAAATCCATCGCCTTTGCAACTGATGTATGCTGTGTAGTTGCATCCTGAGCACTCTGATAATTGTACATGCAAACTGCACCACAAGCACCACAATGGTGGGATGGAGCTCGGGGCCTACACATCTCCTCCACACCAGGCTCTACTAGAGGCCTCACACACTATAAAATGGTCTGGGTGAGTGAGCCAATCGACTCCAACGTGTCCACCTCTACACTATCCTTAACAATGGAAGGAACGACGACATGCTCCACCATGGGTCTGGCCAAGGGTCTCAGTTCCAACTATGGATTACGTCGTGCAATAGGTTTATCATGTGTGGAGCCCCCACCTCTACCCTGAAAGTCTAATATTTCAAAATAATTTGGAATCTTATTTAGGATAAACTCAAAATAGAGTTTCCTCAAAAAGTATTGTGGTACCTCATGGTTATTGCATGGAGGTTGGTCAAATACCATCCACCACCACTCCCAAAATTTATTTTTAATTAATTCATGGTGGCACCAATGGATGGGGAACCTCCTGTATGCATGAGACAAAGGTGTGTTGGTTTTCGGGTCTATAAATAGGGCACACAAGTCGACTTTGCTAATTTTTTATTTTTTAACATCTAAATATATCAAACCTCTAGCATAATATTGTCTCATCCCATGCCTCTTATTTGACCAAAAAATTATTTTCTTGCTCATTTCTCTTACATGAGATACAATTGACTTCAATGATTCAACAATCCCTCTCCCATAAGGGTGGGTTTTAGCATGTGCTCAGTAACTAATCTTCCAATTAATTGTTCAATGTCTCTTTTATTGTTTTCAATTTGATTTAGAATATTTTCTTGTGTTCCTTGAGGATGTCTATGAATTGATGGAGGGGTTTTAGGTTGTTCTTGAATAGGAGGCTCTTCTTGAGGGGGTGACTATGAATTCTCAATTTTTGGAGGTGGAGTTTCATTCCCTGAGAATTAGAACAAAATTTTATTATAAAGACCTATTTCAATCTACATTCTAAATCAAATTCAAAATAAATAGAATAAAAATACATACCTCTTTGCAATCTTCGACGTCTCTGACGTGTTGGCAGCATCCTCGTGAAAAATAGCAAGCTAAGGATGCAAATAATGGATGATATTTGGTGAGCGTGAGTTGCAGACCTCAAATCCTCCAAGCCAAGCCACGGGTTGAAGTGAAATGAGGTTTCAAAATGCATTTTTTTCTTTTATTCACCTTTGGCATTTCATGAAGGCCAAATGGCCAATTTTGGCTTTATTTCAAATTTTTACAATGACACCTAAATTGTGTCACAGATTGGTGCACTTACCCCCATGGGTGATATTTTGGTGGCTTTATTTTTTTGAGAATATTGTTTTTTTTAGTTATTACTAGGGTGGTTGAAACTTTTATAGATCTAATAAAATATTCCAACATTCTCATACACAATAGGTTGTGTCCAACACCCAAGCCTAGATTTTAAAGTGATCTTGGAGGGAAGAACTGTGTTGGTAGAAACATTGACACATTCTCACAAAAACCAATCAAAATTTTTGGATGGTAACTTTGTCAACTATCAGCAACTGGCCAAAGGAGTTGGAAATTCTTTGGAACATATTGGAGTTCTACATTTCTATAGGTAAACTAGGAAAATAGATCTAGGTAGGAGCAAAAATTTCCAAATCCTTGGTAGAGTTAAAACTCAGTTTTCATTTACACATGGAAATGAAGTTCTTGAATTTTTTGTCTAGAGCCCAGAGGCCCCTAGTTAGGATCTTTTCCAGATCTCCCTTATTGAAAAATTTAAATAAAAATAGGTCATTGACCATAGCACTTATGATGACATTGCCTTTAAGTTTCTAGGTCAATAAGATCCATTTCCTAACTTGGTCAACATTGGGTCTAGAATCAAGGAACTTACCAATAAGGAAATTATCCATTTTCACTAGCATCACTTTAAGAAGATCATCATGCATATCTATCACAAGAACCTCATTCAAAACAAAGTAATGGAGGACATAATGCGTATTGGGAAGAGGGGAATGTTGCTTGATAACTTTTTCCATTAAAGAAAAAGGTCTCCCCCTCAAAAAGAGAAGCAAAGATGCCCATATCCACATCTATGAAAAAAATTAGGGAGACCAAGGGGTCCCTCCAAGACCCCTACTAAAGGGATCATGTGTTGGAGCCCACCAACAAAACTGAAAGGAAACAAAACAACAAAACATGTGAAATTGGTCACGTGGAAGTAGGAGGACACCACTTCATTCGAAGCAACAAAACATGAACCAGACCATAGATTCAAAAACCTCCACATATATTATATTGTTACATGATGTTATATCTTAGAGATTATGTATGATCTTAACTATTGATTTATATGATCATATATATTCATATTGAATTCATCATTTACAGATCGAATTTTCATATGATGCTATGTATATATATTTTATGTCATTAAGTATATGAAATTTAATATAGGATATATTATGTCTTAGATATTATATGTGATTAGCCATATGAAATTCAATATAGGATACATTATGTCTTAGAGATTCTAGATATGATCTTATTTATTGACCTTCAATTTATATGCCATCTTGCAGTGTTACACATGTGATAAGTATTAGATATTTTATATGATCATATATATCAATATGAGATATTCATATTCAATTTATATGTTATCTTACATTATGTACATGGTGTTATGTAAGTTAGAGATTGTATCTAATCCTACATATTGATCTATAAGATCATATATTCTCATATCACATTCATCATTGATAGATTCCATTATTTTTGATATTAGGGGAAAAGTAGATTTTGAAGGGATCTGCAACCCTTTACAACCAAAAAAGCTAGACTACAAAAAAGGACATCCTACAGCCATCAAAAAGTCGGCTCCCAAGCCAAGAACATCATGTTTTACATTTAGAGTTAATCTTGTGGGAACGAAGCGTCATTTCTAGAGAAGGCCCGGATGCTTAAATTTATTTTTTACTCGTGACTATAATCCAACCTTCTTCCACTTGTGCTACCTTTTCCTACCAAGCCAGCACATCACAATCCTAGGTTTGATCATTTGCAGCCCTGGGCGAAACATCCTTGACCAGGCGTGCAGACTGGTTCTTATCCGAAGAGCATGCCGAAAGAGAAATCGAAGCCCCTCCACCAGAAAAGGAAGACGAAGACTTAGACCGAGGTTCAACGTGAGAGGAAGAATCAACCCCTCCCGAAGGACAAGCCGAAGGAGCGGCTCCTAATTTATGTGATTCAGAAGCAACCGCCTCTGAGAAACTCTTTTTTTCTTCAAATTTCTTCTCAACAATATAATGATGTTGAGCAACACCAATCCACCAGTTTTCCTTTTTTATTTATAGATTCCATTGTTACATGATGTTATGTCTTAGACATTTGATATGATTGAGTATATATGTTTCATTATAGAATGCATTGTGTTAGAGATTTTACTTACAATTCTATATATTGATGTTCAATTTTTTACGTTATCTTACATTGTGTACATGATATTATGTCTTAGAGATTCTATTTGATCTTGTATATTTATTTATAGGATCATATATATTCATATCAGAATCGTCATCTATAGATTACATTGTTACATGATGTTATGTCTTAGAAATTATATATGATCATTATTTATATCGCATATAACATTTATAGATTACATCATTTCATCATGTGTCTCAAAGATTGTAGATATGACCCTATATATATTGATATTGATATTCAATTTATATGTTCATATGTTAAGTTACATATAGATAAAGTCTCATATATTCATGCATTCAATTTATATGTCTACATATTAAAAATTAGATATAAATAAATATCCATATTCATATTCATATTCAATTTATATATCCATATAGTAAATTACATATAGATAAATGTCCATTTATAAAAAAAACATCATATATATCCACATGTACTAGTAAGTTACATATAGATATAAGTGCCTATATCGATAAATATATTATCAAAATAAATACATTGTGTGTAAGTCCAACTGGAAAATACATACATATAGTGATCAAGTGTCACTCATCATGTCAATTAAATAACATGTTTAGATGAAGATCAATTTAGTGAGTGTAAAAGAGAAGGGTAAAAAGACAAGTATGATTTTCCAAGTTAAAACAAAAATTGCAATCATATGATTTATATGCATGGATACACATCTAACCAATGCCCTTACCCATATAGACAATTGCAGTGATTCCATACCACACCGGGGGAATTTTAGTCTAGTAATTCCATTACAAGTTTCCAACTGACTTGCAAACAAGAACCATTATGAAAGTGAAAAATTTATATCTAGATCCTGCAAAATGGAGTGAACACAACAGGAAATAGAAGATTATAAATTCTCATTCCTATTTATCTATGCAAATTGATAAGGATTCCAAATAGCATGGTAAAAAGACATCAAGTCCTCATGATATTATTGCATGTGAAATACGGTAATAAGCCCAATTGGCCATTCTTGAAATTCCAAACTACAATATCCAAATCGACAACAATAGCTGCAGTAGGAATATCATTAATTACTAGAAGTTGATGGTCTAGAACAACAAATAAACCCCCAAAATCTGCATATCGACTGCAAAAACTCATTGTAAGGTCTAAAGCGACAACTCAAGGATGTATAGTGACTATCATTTACTGAAATCTAGAGCAAGAGCTGATCTAATGCTCTTGTCATTTTATGAATCTATTTTTCTTTTGTGATCACAAATTATTCTAAATATTTTTTTATTAGAGTTATGAATTGGATAGAGATAGATTTTTTAAAGTGTTCAAACCATTGTACATGAATATTATCATTTAAAAAAATAAAAAATATTATAATTATGATTATTGATTAAAATTATCATGATGAATATGTGTGTGGGGGTTTTCATAATGGAATTATTGTTATCTTCTGTAACACCCCTCCGATTTACTATGTTTTCTCTGACAGTTCAGATACTTTGATAGACCATATTTTATGTTATTGTTATTTAATTGCTGACAGTGGAGCGATGATAGATCTATATTGATGAGATGATACACTATATTGATGGTTTATGATATGATTTATGTTAATTTTAAGTGTTTATTTGAGTGATTGATAGATGTTCATCTGTATTTTAATGGATGTTGTAGTTCATTAGTTTATTATGAAACTGTATTGGTGAAGGGAACAGGACTGCATCACTTGTATGTGAGTGCCTTGCAATTTCGTGATTCTCTCTTCACACGGTGTGTGATTTATTATCTATATACATGTATGACATATGCTTTGTTGCAGGTTTGCAAGTACAGGACAACAGCTTCACCTGGTTTCACAGGTCTGAGTGTGTCCACTACCCAACAATAATGTTGATTGGGAGATAGTAACGGATTTACCTAGTCAAACCTTTACCCTAGTTACAGTTTGTCGTCAATCCATGTATTGGTCGTATTCTTTATCCATTTTTTCCTTGTTATTTTATTTATTGTGCAAGGTTTATTTGTGAAAATTAATTTACAATGTTATGATTGGTCATTTAAATAATCTAGATAATTGATGTTGAGGCTTTATAATTGATAAATAAATTAATTTAATTTATGTTATGAAGTGATTTTATTATTAGATTAAATTTGATTTGAAATAAATAAATTATTTAAATTTCAAATGCATAATATCTGTAAAAGATCTTTGGAAATATCTGTGGTTGTTGTAGAAAAGATATTTGTTTTGTAACTAGAAGTTAGGAGATATTTACTATGGTAGTTTGAAAATTGATTCCTAGAGAGAATTATTGGGATTGATGAAAAGAAGTTATTTTCATGGAAGAAAGAGAGGATGTTGAAAATTGTTGAATTGGTTTGGGGTTTTTAGATTTTAGAATAAGAGGCTCTCGGGAAAGTTTGGGGATCTAGTTTTATTGCATTTTTTTTGGTTCTAGATTATTTTTTTGTTCTCTAGAAAGTGGTAATTTTGGGAAGAGGCTTTGGAAAAGTTGGAAATTAAAAGGAAAACTCTACATCAAATTTTCAATCAACAAATCTTCTGGAATAGGTTCCTTATTGCTTTTATAAATTTAATTTGAAAAGGTTATTTAAATTATTATTGTTTTGCAAATTGGAAAGGTATCCTGTAGAAGAGGATTTCATTGTTTATAGAAGCTTTGGTTTTTAAATGATTGCCAAGAATATTTACAACCTCTGTACAAAATGTTTTAAATCCTTTATTAAAATTAAGTTTTAGAAATGGATTTACCTTGAAGGAAATTATAGTTAAATTTTAGAACCTCTGTTGAAATTAAATTGAAACTGTAGAAAACTTCTTTCTGTAAAATTGTAAATATATTATGTAGAATTTTTGTATGAGAATTAATTGCCCTTCTGAAGCATTTTATTGTGAATTTTGTATATACATATTTATATATGTATACATATATATATATATTAAATATATATATATATATACATATATATATATATACATATATTTATATATATGTAAATTGTTGATTGAAATGTGTTTTGGGAAATTTTTTTTTTGAAATAAAACCTGATAAAATTGGTATGGCGATTTCTGGAAATCACAATTTTTTTATAAAAAAATTTGCAAGTATTATATTGAACACAGTGGGAGGCATGGCTACCCATAGTCGCCTCCCATATGGGAGGGTGGCGATGGTGGTAGCCATTGCTGCACCCACTGAGGGCCGCACCCATGACTGGGGCCGGTGCTATATGCAAGCAGCGATGACTATGTCATTTGTCATATTTCGCCTGTGTTTCTTTGTTTGCGATTTATATTTTGTTTTATTTATTATATATATATATATAAATAATATATATAAATATGTTTTATTTGCTTATGGTTTTATATATATATATATTTAATATATATCTTATATATATAATTTATATTAAATAATTAATATATGTTATATATGTAATGTGTGTGTGTATATATATATATATATTTGTATATAGTTATTTAAAATGAATATTGGAAAAGAATAATTGGATTATGTAATTAGATAATATATTTATTTAAAAGGATATTTATTTAGATGGATTTTATTGTTTTAGATGCATGCAAGCACAATAGTTATCCTTTAATGATAGATTATTTTAATTGTGGAAATTGAGTTAATTAGTTTGAGTAGTTGTGAAAGTGAAAGATAATCTTTTAGTTAATTCCTTGTTGATTTGTAATTGGAATTATGTTTAAATGATGTATTTTAAATATGAGTTATTATTTTATTTGGATTTAGGAAATCCTAATGGTAGTTCATTTAATTACTTGAGTTGCTTATTTTAATTACGTATTCTTTTTTAATGGTGTATTGGGGGGATATTTGTTATTGTGAAAATGTAAGTCTTCCAGAGATTGTAAATTGTGAAAGGGTTGTGTATTTTGTTCACCCTTTGAGATTTCCTTGGGTAGTGCATGTAGTTGAGATTCAGTATTTAACATCCATAGGGATGTGTTACCTCTTGAGTTATGGTGGTTATCTGTTATTATTTTTAGTACACTGTCTATCCTTGGGTTGTGGAATAAGTTTGTTGTGTTGTCAATAGGCGAGTGGCTTTCAACGGCGGCCAACACACAAAGTGGTACTAGGACAACTCGTATGAGAGTCAGTTTAATCAGTGGAAATTAAATAACCTATATTAGGGGAAAGGGTAGCTTAATACAATTAACTTGATAATTTAGCCTCACTCATTGGCTCAAGGGCTTGTATTAGACTTGAGATGAGTCAGGAAGACCTGGAATGGCAAGATCATTATCTTGTCTTCTCGAAAGATAATCGATTCCGCACTAGTATGCATGTGGGGTGAGAGTTCGTGAGAGGTTACCAGGATAACCCAGGATGGGGGCTGGGACCTAGGACGTTCTCCTAAGGATAACCAATGTAAACTTTGTGATGACAGTCCTCCTATGAGAGCAGTTAGTTTGTATTGTATAGTGGTTGTACTTGATTCAGTGGTTCTTGAAGCAATGTAACCTTATGTTATGTGTTCACTTGTATAGTGTTGTTTTGTGTGTCTCTTGTGTCTAGTGGTTGTAGGTTTGTCTTGGTAGCCTTTTACTATCTCCTACCATGGGGGTTGGGCCTATGAGTACCACGCGATTAGGTGGATCGTGCACCTTACACTGTTGGGATTTCTCTACTTGTTTGTGATGACAGGTTCTTCTAGTTCATAGAGCTCGTGTGTATTTGTGGAGATGATACTTCTCTTATGTTCATTGTATTAGTTTGACACTATGTATTTTACTTCTCATTTGTATTTGAGGAGGATCCGGGTATATTGTAATTGTAACTTTTTGTATGTTCTATCTCATCTTGGAGATGAGCTTTGTAATGGTATATTGACTTAATGTAATCTTTGAGAGAATTTCATTATTGTACTTTGTATATTATGCAATGGGTTAATGCCTTGATGTATATTGTTTGTCATGAGCTAATTTCATATACTATGGATGGTTTAATTTTGTAAGTTGGGATTCACATGTAGACGTGTTGCATGGCCTAGAGGATGGTTGTGTTTAGAGTATATTACTTGTTATTGTTGCTCTTTTTAAGAATTTTTTTTTTATGATTTTGTATTGTTGCAATGTCCTCTAGGTTACATGGCGGGGTTTTACACTTAGTATCAGAGCCTAGGTATAAGCATTGGGAACTATGGGATAATATGGAAACCATTAAGTTGTTTGCGTAGGATTTATATTGCATACTTTGTCTTAAACCTTGGTGTGTTTGTGTAGTATCATGCCACCTAGGAGAGGTCAAGGTCATGGTCGTGGCCATAGAGGCAGACACAAAGGTAGTTAGAAAAACTCACCTCATGTTTCTCATGATTTAGATCATGAGGAAAAATAGGCTTCCAAAAACATTTCAGGAGGCAATATTTAGAATCTAGATCCACTAGGGATCGAGGGCGCTTAGTTTTGTCAATTTTTGGAGGAGACCCTTGCCCATCTTGGACCGAGGTAGGAGGTGGATCAGATTGTTATTGGAGAGAGAGATGTACCAACACAGTCAGAGGAAGTTATAGTTGCACATATGAGAGATTTACTTAGAGCTCGACCACCCTTATTCGATGGATCATGTAGCAGTTTAGAGGCTAAGACAGGTGGTTGATTTATTTGAACTGATGCTTTACTATGCACCCATATGGTAGCAACACCAGAGCTAGATGTGCGATTATGCACCTGAGAGACTTTGCTTCCACTTGGTGGAGATTGGAGGAGTAGAAACTCCATATTGATATTGGTACCGTGTCTTGGGAGATGTTCCTAGAGAGGTTTCATGCCATATTCCTCTCTGATCATTGGCGATAGTGTTGTGGTGATGAGTTCCACACTCTACGACAAATGATTATGTCAATGGAACTATATGAGCTTCATTTTTATGAGCTCAAACAGTATGCAGGAATTGGTGACGACGAGGGCATGTTAGTGCAACACTTCCTTAGGGGCTTAAATACCTGGATTAGTGGGGGTGTGTAGGTTTTCAAACCCAAGACTATGGAGACAATGGTAGAAAAGGCCATACTTGTAGAGGGTAATTTGGTGATGACATTGGGTGGTCATGTTGGAGTGCAGATAGGTAGTACTTCAGATGCAGGACCTAGTGCACGTAGTGTCTAGACTCAGGGAGCTGGACCACCCAGGACATAGCAGATACTGACATAGAGTGGAAAATACCAGAACTCACATAGGAAACGAAAGAATCTCCCACCTAGACAGAGTGACAGATATCAGTCAGGGGGTGAATGGAACTGGAGGCATGCCAAAATTTTTAGTAATGCACAACCGACACAGAGTACTTAGTCTACCTTTAGGGGTAGTGTTCAACAGTCTAGTGCACCTTCTGGAGGTAGAGGTTTTGGCAGGGGTACCGGGTGTTTTGCTTGTGGCCAATAGGGTCACATAGCATGGTAGTGTCCCAATAAGAGAACATCAGGATATACACAGAGGCCAGCGGCGTCAGAACTGACTATTGGAGATGTAGGTAGAGGGCATCGCGTATTTGTTGCGGTTGAAAACCTCCAGGCTAACCACCAAAGCACAATGGTGTAGACTACTGGTATGTTACAGGGTAACAAAGTTACTATTTTGTTTGATTCAGGAGCCTCTGACTCATTTGTTTCGTTGTCTGTCATGGCATGCTATGGAATGGGGACAATAAGGCAAGACGATAAGTGGTAGGTCGAATTAGCATCTAGTGCTAAAGTTGTAATGCATTCCTATGTATCAGATTTTAGATTGGAGATTGGATCCTTCTAAACTACCGTAGACCTCCACATTATATTGTTGGGGTCATATGACATTGTCTTAGGGATGGATTGGCTTGAGGCTCATAGGGCCATGATTGATTGTTGATGCAAGTTGATACGATGTATTGATGCATCTAGGAGTGAGGTTGAGTTAGTAGGGGTTCAGAGACCTATATTGAGGATGATTTCGACTATGCAACTAAGAAGATGTGTTCATCAGGGATGTTAGTTATTTGTTGTGACAGTAGATGACGTGGAGATGGGTGATAAAGAGGAGAAGGTTTCTATAGATAGCCACCCCATACTTCAAAAGTATGTAGATGTTTTCCCCAATGATATTCTAGGGATGCCACCTCAGTGTGACATAGGCTTAAAGATTGATCTTTTACTTGGTTTCGAACCCATTTCACAAGCCCCATACCGTATGACGACTCAGGAGCTTAAGGAGCTAGGAAAAGGTGATGAATGGAGTTCCTTTGCAAGTATGATTTTGAGGTGAAGTACATCTAAGGGAAGGAGAACGTGGTGGTCGACGCTCTCAACAGAGGGAGGCACGAGCTATCTGAGTTGACTCTTACTATGGATTTGAGGAGCTTGATTCTTACCACACTTCTTACAAAAAGTTGGTACTAGGAGGTAAGATCTGAGATTGAGTCTAGTAGGACTCTAGAGGGAAAGTACTTAGGATATTCTCTAGAGACAGATGGGTCACTGAGATACATGAGATATATATATGTTCCATCTTCTTGAGGTCTTCGTACATTAATTTTGACAGAGGCACATCGAGCACCTTATTCAGCTCATCCAGGAGTGAAGAAGATGTATGCTGATTTGTGACTGCTTTATTTTTGGGCAGGTATGAAGCAAGATATCATTGATTATGTATCATGGTGTTTGGAGTGTCAACAAGTTAAGGTTGAACACCAAAATTTGGCTAGTATTCTACAACCTCATTTGGTTCTTGAGTGGAAATGGGATATCATTTCATTGGATTTCATTGTTGGGTTACCCAACTCTTCGCGATGACATGATGCTATTATGGTGATGGTAGATAGGTGGACGAAGATGGCACACTTCTCACCTATGTGTTCCTTCTATAATGCTTCAGTTGCTAGAGTGTTCATGGAGAACATTGTGATGTTGCATGGTATTCCTCATCAGATTATGTTTGATAGGGATCCTATGTTTACTTCAGTTCTTTGGACATCATTACAGCATGTTATGGGGACACAGTTGAACTTTAGTTCAGCGTATCATCCTGAGACAGATGGACATACCGAGAGGGTTAATCAAATCGTTAAGGATATGCTACACATGTATGTCATGGAATAGAAAGCACAATGGAGGATGCTACCAAGATGAGGGAGCTCTATCCTTATTTGTTTGTAGGTTTCTAGGAGTTACCCTGATCCTAGGGGGTTAGGATGTAAAACCCCTCTGATTTACTATGTTTTCTCTGACAGTTTAGATACTTTGATAGACCATATTTTATGTTATTGTTATTTGATCACTAACAGTGGACCGATGATAGATATATATTGATGAGATGATGCACTATATTGATGGTTTATGATATGCTTTATGTTAATTTTAAGTGTTTATTTGAGTGATTGATATATGCTTGAATCTATATTTTAATGGATATTGTAGTTCATCAGTTTATTATGACATTGTATTGATGAATGGAATGGGATAGCATCACTTGCATGTGAGTGCTCTGATATTCTGCAATTCTCTCTTCACGGTGTGTATGATTTATTATCTATATACATGTACGACATATGCTTTGTTGTAGGTTTGCAAGTAAAGGACAATGAATTCACCTGGATTCACAGGTCTGAGTGTGTCCACTACCCAACAGTAATGTTGATTGGGAGATAGTAATGGGTTTACCTAGTTAAACTTTTACCCTACTTACAATGTGTCGTCAGTTCATGTATTGGTCATATTCTTTATCCACATTTGCCTTCTTATTTTATTTATTGTGCAAGGTTTATTTGTGAGAATTAATTTATAATGTTATGATTGGTCATTTAAATAATTTGGATAATTGATGTTGAGGCTTTATAATTGATAAATTAATTAATTTAATTTATGTTATGAAGTGATTTTATTATTAGATTAAATTTGATTTGAAATCAATAAGTTATTTAAATTTCAAATGCATAATATCTGTAAAAGATCTTTCAAAATATATGTGGTTGTAGAATTTTTTTTTTATTTTGTAATTGGAAGTTAGAAGATATTTACTATGGTAGTTTGAAAATTGATTCCCAGAGAGAATTATTGGGATTGATGAAAAGAAGTTATTTTCACGGAAGAAAGAGAGGATGTTGAAAATGGTTGAACTGGTTTGGGGTTTTCAGATTTTAGAATAAGAGGCTCTTGGAAAAGTTTGGGGATCTAGTTTTATTGCATTCTTTTTGGTTCTGGATTATTTTTTTGTTCTTTGGAAAGTGTTTATTCTTGGAAGAGGCTTTGGCAAAGTTGGAAATTAAAGGGAAAGCTCTGCATCAAATTTCAAATTAGCAAATCTTCTGGAACAAGTTCCTTATTGCTTTTGTAAATGTTATTTGAAAAGGTTATTTAAATTATTATTGTTTTGCAAATTGGAAAGGTATCCTGTAGAAGAGGATTTCATTGTTTGTAGAAGCTTTGGTTTTTAAATGATTGCTGAGAATATTTACAGCCTTTGTAGAAAATGTTTTAAATCCTCTGTTAAAATTAAGTTTTAGAAATGAATTTACCCTTAAGGAAATTATAGTTAAATTTTAGAACCTCTGTTGAAATTAAATTGAAACTGTAGAAAACTTCTTTCTGTAAAATTGTAAATATATTATGTAGAATTTTTGTATGAAAATTAATTGCCCTTCTGAAGCATTTTACTATGAATTATGTATATACATATATATATATATATGTATGTATATATATATATATATGTATATATATATATAATATATATACATATACAAATATATATATCAATATATATGTAAATTGTTGATTGAAATGTGTTCTAGGATTTATTTATTTTTGGAATAAAACTTGATAAAAATGGTACGGCGATTTCTGGAAATCGTAGTTTTTTTATAAAAAAATTTGTAACTATTATATTGAACACAATGGGGAGGCATGGCTACCCCACAAACGCCTCCCATATGGGAGGGTGGCGGTGGTGGCAGCCATTGCTTCCCCCACTGAGGGCCGCACCCATGACTAGGCCGACGTTGCATGCAAGTAGTGACAACTATGTCGTTCGTCGTATTCCGCCTGCGTTTCTTTGGTTGTGATTTATATTTTGTTTTATATTATAATATATATAAATAATATATATAAATATGTTTTATTTGCTTATGGTTATATATATATTTAATATATATCTTATATATATAATATATTAAATAATTAATATATGTTATATATGTAATATATACATATATATATATATATAGTTATTTAAAATGAATATTGGAAAAGAATAATTGGATTATGTAATTAGATAATATATTTATTTAAATGGATATTTATTTAGATGGATTTTATTGTTTTAGATGCATGCAAGCATGACGGTTATCCTTTAATGATAGATTATGTTAATTGTGGAAATTGAGTTAATTAGTTTGAGTAGTTGTGAAACTGAAAGACAATCTTTTAGTTAATTCCTTGTTGATTTGTAATTGGAATTATGTTTAAAAATGATGTATTTTAAATATGAGTTATTATTTTATTTGGATTTAGGAGATCCTAATGGTAGTTAATTTAATTACTTGAGTTTCTTATTTTAATTACGTATTATTTTGTAATGGTGTATTGGGGAGATATTTGTTATTGTGAAAATGTATGTCCTCCAGAGATTGTAAATTTTGAAAGGGTTGTTGTGTCCTTTGTTTACCCTTTGAGATTTTCTTGGGTAGTGCACATAGTTGGGATTCAATATTTAACATTTGTAGGGATGTGTTACCTCATGAGTTATGGTGGTTATTTGTTATTAGTTTTAGTGCACTGTCTACCCTTGGGTATTGGAATAATTTTATTGTGTTGTCAATAGGGGAGTGGCTTTCAACGGGGGCTAGCACACAAAGTGGTGCCAGGACAACTCGTGTGAGAGTCAGTTTAATCAATAAAAATTGAATAACCTATATTAGGGGAAAGGGTAGCTTAATACATTTAACTTGATCATTTAGCCTCACTCATTGGCTCAAGGGATTGTATTAGACCTGAGATGATTCGGGAAGGCCTGGAATGGCAAGTTCTTTATTTTGTCTTCTTGAAAAATAATCGATTCCACACTGGTATGCATGTGGGATTAGAGTTCGTGAGAGGTTACCAGGATAACCCAGGATGGGGGCTGGGACCTAGGAAGTTCTCCTAAGGATAACCAATGTAAAATTTGTGATGACACTCCTCCTATGACAACAATTGGTTTGTATTGTATAGTGGTTTTACTTGATTCGGTGGTTCTTGAAGCAATGTAACCTTATGTTATGTATTCACTTGTATAGTGTTGTTTTTTGTGTCACCTATGTCTAATGGTTGTAGGGTTTTCTTGGTAGCCTTTTACTATCTCCTAGCATAGGGGTTGGGCCTATGGGTATCACACGGTTGGGTGGATTGTGCATCTTACACTGTTGGGATTTCTCTGCTTGTTCGTGATGGCAGGTTCTTCCAATTCAGAGAGCTCGTGTGTATATGTGGAGATGATACTTCTCTTATGTTCATTGTATTAGTTTGACACTATGTATTTTACTTCTCATTTGTATTCAACGAGGATCCGGGTATATTGTAATTGTAACTTTTTGTATGTTCTATCTCATCTTGAAGATGAGATTTGTAATGGTATATTGAATTAATGTAATCTTTGAGAGAATTTCATTATTGTACTTTGTATATTATGCAATGCGTTAATGGCTTGATGTATATTGTTTGTCGTGAGCTAATTTCATATGCTATGGATGGTTTAATTTTGTAAGTTGGGATTCACATGTAGATGCGTTGCGTGGCCTAGAGGATGGTTGTGTTTAGAGTAGATTAGTTTACTTGTTACTATTGCTCCTTTTAAGAAAAAAAAATTTACGCTTTCGTATTGTTGCAACGTCCTCTAGGTTACATGGTGGGGTTTTACATCTTTGTTCTTAGAGAATATCAATCCAGCTGAATAAGAATAACAGGCCATGGCTGAAAAGGTCAAATGCAATTTCTTCATGAACAACACAATTAATTATGAATGTAATAATTTCCTGTCAACCTTTTAGTATTTTATGGGCAGTGTGTGTACTACTGCTTTTATGTTGGGTGGCTCAAATAAGAGGAGGACAAGGCTGGCCCTCTTCCATAAATTATCAATGTGGAAAGAACACAACCACAAAATTCTTGCAGCACATACAACACCATCTGGCTACCTTTTTGTTGCATCCTTGCAACACTTCTTGACTATAAACCACCTGCAAAACATGTGCTAAGATATTCATTCAGTATATTATTCAACACTAAGTTGTCTTCTTAGGAAGATTTAAACCTTGATCTTCATTTTTAATGGTCCAACCACTTGACATCACAATTATTATTCCATATTTTTTCTTCCTTAAAGAAGCATCCTGGTATCTAATAGTGTCAAACTTGAAATAAGCTCAAAGGAAAAGATATTTCAATTCAGAATTGGTGGATTTCCCAAGACTGAAAATTTAGGATTATAACTTTCGATATGAGAACTGAAAAGATCATTGTCTCAGATCATTGTTTGGATGAATTATGTATATGATAATTTTTTTTATTCACTAAACCTAGTTAAAGGAGTTTTATAGACAATGGTGTTAGGAAGCATAAGGTCTTTGAATCTAGGAGATATATAATAGATATATGTATCCTTATCAAAGTACTCATATTGTATCTTTCACAATCAGGTCAATTGTACAGTGTATATTTTTATATAATTATTTTGTTCATGGACACATTATACTTTTTGTTAACTTAGTGTATTAAACCTTATTTTCAATCCTATTATACTTTATAATTATTTATAAATTTTAATACTAATTTATATCATATTAATTCCATATTTCGAAGCATCCAAATCTTTACCTTCAAGGAAACCCTATCCTTTTGATTCTCTTCCTAAAATGTTCTATGTAACTATCTTGTTTTTCCTCTGGAAAATGTTTGTAGGCTATATATACCATGAAACCCACATGAAATTTATGTTGTTTAGCTAATGCAGATGGATGACACAATAAGAGAGCTACAAACTGGATCTTCATGTGTAGCTTTCAAGATCAGAAAAATAAAATGTGTGGAGAAATGTTTGCTTGCTCCCTATTTCCCATCAAGTGATCCTGATAGATTTTTAACAACAATAAAAGTATTCAGAGAAAGCAAGATTGCCAAGATAATTGAGGTTGACAAGTTTCCATTGATTTTATTTTTTAAAGAATGATTGCACTATAAATTCAAAAAGATAAAAAAAATGACATTTGTAACATGCATATCTAACATGATATTTTGTTGCAGGATACTCCACCAAAGAAGTGATCAGATGCTGTGAATATCATGATATATGAAACAAGTGTTTGAAACAGTCATCCTATCAATGGTTGTGCAGGTGTCATAAGTGATTTGCAAAATCATGTTTTGGAGCTAAAATCCCAATTGGCAGAAGCTAACGAAGAGCGGGTTGCCTTGCAAAAGGTCTCTCATCACTCTTTTATTATCGATTCTTCTCCTAAAGTAGAAGTAGCAGGAACACCAAAAGAGGTTGATGTTCAAATGGATGACATAATAATGAGGGAAGATAATGCATATCAGTCCCTAAACTAGGAGGAACTGATTGGGTTTGATCTTCAAGAGTTCAACAAATGAGTTCATCAAATGACACCTCGGGGCTGTGATATTTTGCATTGGTTCTATATTTTTATTGGTTGGGATGTATTTGTTACTTCATTTATTCTACACTTTGTCAGCTAATAAGTTTTCTAAATCTACTTTTGGATTAACAAAGCTCTATATCACTATAGGGAATCAAAGTTAATGGGTATTCTTGATGTGAACTTGTCTTTGGATTTTAATGTTTGTAATTTGGATTGGAAATACTTAGGTTTTCAAATTTCTTTCTTCCATGGATTTCAGATTAGTCTCACATCATTCAATGAAGCTTATGAGTGTAGAAGAAAAAAAGCATAATTATTCTAGAGGCAAAATATTATTAAAATCTTATCATTATTAGTATTATTGTAATGAGTTTTTCTTTAAAAGTTTGTTTTTTTTTTCTTATTAATGAAAAAGTTTAATGAATTTTAAGAAAAGAAAAGTAAACATTTTTTTAAAGAATGATTTTTCTTTTTCTTTTCTTTATAAAGTCATTATTAAATCTTTCTAGAATAAATAAATAAATAAATTTATTTTGATATTTTTTTAAGAATAATTTTTTTATTTATGTAATTGTTATTTTTTTATTAAATAAAATCTCACAAAAATCAATTAACTATTTTATAGAGATTTGGATTCACACTATTAAAATAAAAAATAAAAAAAACTAATTTCTTAATTAGCTATGTTTTTAATATTTTATGGTATAATTTGATTATTATATGTTCTCCTTCTTTTTATTAATAAGTTTTTTTCCATCATTATTTTGTTATATTAATTTATATTTTGGTTCCAATTTTACATATGTTTTGGTTCCAAGTTTATACATATGTTTTGGTTCCAAGTTTATACATATGTTTTGGTTCGAAGTTTACATATGAATATTGGACATATTATATGTTTTGGTTCAAAGTTTATATACGAATATTGGGTAGATTATATGTTTTGGTTCAATGTATAGCATAGACAAGGTAGTGAGTTTGAAAAAATGCCTCAAAGGAATGGGGTCTCCTGGCTGAGCTGTTTGAAAAAATTCCTCAAAGAAATGGGATTTTTTTCAAACAACTCACTAATCACCAGGAGACCCCATTTCTTTGAGACATTTTTTCAAACAACTCACTACCTTGTCTATGCTACTGCATTGACAATTTGATAAGCTCACTAGCTTTTCAATGTAGATGCATTGACAAGGTAGTGAGCATATAAGAAAAAATGCCTCAAAGAAATGGGGTATCACCATGAGACCCCATTTCTGTGAGGCATTTTTTCAAACAACTCACTACCTTGTATTCAATATTTCAAACAATATTCCTTCTAACCCCACTTATAGATAGGAAACTTTTCTATTAATTCATTGGTTGAAAAAATGCCTCAAATAAATGGGGTCTCCTCATGATGTACATCACCAAGAGACCCCATTTCTTTGAGGAATTTTTTCAAACATCTCACTACCTTGTCTATGCTACTGCATTGACAATTTGACAAGCTCACTAGCATTGTAAGAAAAAACGCCTCAAAGAAATGGGGTCTCATGGTGATATACATCACCATGAGACCCCTTTTCTTTGAGACATTTTTTCAAACAACTCACTACCTTGTATTAAATATTTCAAACAATATTCCTTCTAACCTTACTTATAGATAGGCGACTTTGCTATTAATTCATTGGTTGTGAGTTCATTATTTGAATCAATAGAAGTTGATCCACTTGATTAAGTGGTCAATTTTCAATAATTGATTTTTTATTCATCACCCCATTCTATCATTTGTCCTATTGATTCTAGCATACCTTTCTGAGAATGAATATTTTTACTCAATGATTAACCACTAGCAATACATCCTTTAAAAAATAAATTTGATTGATCTCTTAAAAATGTATGTTTGTGCCCTTGCCTCTTACATTTTATACCTTTTTAATTAACATTCTAAATTTAGTAATGTGTAAATGTATTGTTTTACATTAAAAATATAAACTCTAACTTTGACTATATTGTTCTCATATTGCCCTTTTATTAGTTTTCCTACAAGGTAGCAATGTCAAGTTGGTGATCTCTTTGAGGAATTTTTTCTTACAATGCTCACTACCTTGTTAATGCATCCACATTGACCACGAGGACATATCTCATTGAGACATTTTTCCAAATAGTTCATGTGCCTTGTCTATGCATCCACATTTTGCATGTGTCTACTAAGGAAATTACAACCATAAAACTCATGAAAATCCCCCCTTTTATGTTTTGATAGATGCCATACCCCATTCTAAGGTCCCATTGCTGCTATGGTTAAAATCCTAAAATAGGTGCTTTCTAAAAAACTATGGATGCATGGAAAAAATCTATCAAAGCATAGTAGTAAACAAAAACATAGACAAGGTATTGAGCTATTTGAAAAAATGCATCAAAGAAATGTGGTCTCATGGTGATGTCCATCACCATGAGACCACATTTCTTTGAGGCATTTTTTCAAACAACTCATTGCCTTGTCTATGCTACCACATTTTCCATACGTTTTCCATTTTGGGCATATCCTGCAATCATTCCAATATTTATAGGTAGATTGACAAATGAACAAATGAAGTCAAAGATTCTTGAACTTAAGACTTTTTTAGAGAAAATACAACTGGAAATAGATTATAAGGAAGAAGCAATATGATAACAATAGTTGCAAATGCAAAGGAAATAGTTGGAAGTGATGAAACTGAAGCAAAACAATTGAAGAATAACATTAACCACTTGGAAAATGAATTAAAAGATAAGAAGAAGATTTTATCGTTAATGAAAAGGAGGTTAGTTTTCTCTAAAAATACTTGAAAATGAAGCAGACCAAATTGAATGAGATACATAATGTATTCAATGAAGAGATTCTTCCTACTCTCGAGAAGTTGAGGAAGGTGTGTGTAGATTCTTCTCTATTTGTTACACGACCAAACTAACTACTCCAACACATATGTATGGGTGGTTTTATGCTAGGAAAGGTCCTCTTTTTCACCCAAACATGCTGAAACAGTCTGAGTCACATTCTATTGACAAAGTCTCCTAAGAGACCAAAGTGCAAAAGGGCAACAAAATTTTATGAGTGATTACTTGGAAACCATTGCACTTGGAAACACTTCATCTGAGGCTATGATATCATGTAGGGCCCCTATATAATAACCTCTCATTTTTTGATAGCTCCAAGTCATTTTCCCATGGTGAACAAATTTTAGTTGATGGAAAACGAGTCAATTGCATGTAGTGTAAAGTTGGAAAGTGGTGTAACTTTGATTTTGTTTGTCACAAAATCAAACCAATTGTTCCAAAACATCCATATGGGTGGTTTTATTCTATGCAAGGTCATCTTTCACACCCAAACACATCAAAATGGTCTAAGCCACATTTTACAGGTGAAGTCTCTTAAGAGACCAAAGTGCAAAAGGGCAACAAACTTTGACAAGTGATTACTCAAAAACCATGGCACTTGGAAACACTTCATCTGAGGCTACTAGATCATGTAGAGCCTGTCTAAAATAACCTTTCTCTATTTTTGATAGCTCCAAGTCATTTTCCAGTGGTAAATAGATTTTAGTTGATGGAAAATGGGTCAATTACATGTAGTGTAAAGTTTGAAAGTGGTGTAACTTTCATTTTTTTCATCACACGACCAAACCAACTATTCCAACACATTTGTATGGGTGGGTTTATATATTAAAGGTACTCTTTCTCACTGAAACATGCCGAAACACTCTGAGCCACACTCTACTAGCAAAGTCTCTTAAGAGACCAAAGTGCAAAAGGGAAACAAACTTTGACGAGAGATTACTCAAAAACCGTGGCACTTGGAAACACTTTATCTGAGGATATGGGATCATGTAGAGCCCCTCTACAATAAACTCTCTCAACTTTTGATATCTCCAAGTCATTTTCCCATGGTGAACAGATTTCAGTTGATGGAAAATGGATCAGTTGCATGTAGTGTAAAGTTGGAAAGTGGTGTAACTTTCATTTTTTTTGTCACATGACCAAACTGACTATTCCAATGCATCTATATGGGTGATTTTATGTTAGGAAATTTCCTCTTTCACACCCAAACATGTTGAAATGGTTTGAGCCACATTCTACTAGTGAAGTCTCTTAAGAGACTAAAGTGCAAAAGGGAAACAAAATTTGACGGGTTATTACTTAGAAACTATGGCACTTGGAAACACTCCATCTAAGGCCAAAAAATCTCATAGGGCCCCTATACAATAAATTCTCTTGGTTTTTGATAGATCCAAGTTGTTTTCCTGTGGTGAACAAATTTTAGTTGATGGAAAACAAGTCAATTGCATGTAGTGTAAAGTTGGAAAGTGGTGTAAATTTCATTATGTTCATCAAACAACCGAACTGACTATTACAACACATATGTATGGGTGGTTTTATGCTAGGTAAGGTCCTTTTTCACACCCAAACATGTAGAAACAATCTGAGCCACATTCTACCAGTGAAGTCTCTTAAGAGACCAAAGTGCAAAAGGGCAGCAAACTTCGAACGAGTGATTACCCAAAAATTGTGGCACTTTGAAACACTCCATCTAAGGTTATAGGATCACGTAGGGCCCCTAGGAATATAATAACCTCTCTCAAATTTTGATAGCTCCATGTCATTTTCCCGTGGTGAATAGATTTTAGTTGATGGAAAATGAGTTAGTTGCATGTAGTGTAAAGTTGGAAAGTGGTGTAACTTTTGTTCTGTTCATCATACGACCAAACCAACTATTCCAACACATCTATATGGGTGGATCTAGGCTAGGAAAGGTCCTATTTCACACCCAAACATTTTGAAATGGTCTGAGCCACATTCTACCAGTGAAGTCTCTTAAGCGACCAAAGTGCAAAAGGGTAGAAAACTTCGACGAGTGATTACTCAGAAACTATGGCACTTGAAAACACTCTATATAAGGATATGGGATCATGTAGGGCCCCTCTACAATAACCTCTCTTGGTTTTTGATAGCTCCAATTTTTTTTCCTGTGGTGAACATATTTTAGTTGATGGAAAACAGGTCAATTACATGTAGTGTAAAGTTGGAAAGTGGTGTAACTTCCATTCTGTTCATTATATGAAAAAATTGACTATTCCAAAATGGCCATATGGGTGGTTTTATGATAGGAAAGTTCCTCTTTTTCACCCAAACACATCAAAACAATCTGAGCCACATTCTATCGACGATCTCTCTTAACATGTACCAAAGTGCAAAAGGGTAGCAAACTTCGACGAGTGATTACTCAAAAATCGTGGCACTTGGAAATACTCTTTCTGAGGCTACGGGATCATGTAGGGCATGTCTACAATAACCTCTCTTGGTTTTTGATAGATCCAAGTCCTTTTCTCATTGTGAATAGATTTTAGTTGATGGAAAATAGGTTAGTTGCATGTAGTGTAAAGTTGCAAGGTAGGCTACTTTTTTGTTTTCTTCTTTGTGGGGCCAAATAGTTAGTGACAACATGTCTAGGTGGGCACATCTACATTAGGCATTGTCATCGTGCTTTGATATAAAAGGTTCGTAGTATTTCCAATGCCCTTATGATCTTTAATAAGACTTGCATGGCTTGAGATTTTGTTTGTGAGACTTAGTTGTTACTCTCCATTTTCTTTTGTCAATAGTTTTATAATGTTTTCTTTATCTGTGTAATACTGAAGCATAAAGCATACAAGCGAATGGTAGCATTAATCATACATGTGGAATGGTATATGTCTTCCTCAATGATATAAATCATGAATCATACACATGAAGCATGAAGCATAGTAGCATGGAGCATCAGGCATCAAGCATCAAGCATCAAGCATACATATGAATTTCCTCTATGAAGCAAATGAAGCATGAAGCATGAAGCATTACTATATTCATATGATTGATTTAATGTTCAATAATCTTACCAGAAAATAATGTTCAAACTTTATTATATATTTAAAATTATAGAAAAAAAGAGTACATGGAAAAAAAATGAATTTTAAATATTTGAAGTAAAAAATCTATAAATATCTATTGAAGCATGGATTTATAATACAAAAATGGACACCATCAATAAAAAAATATTTTTATTAACCAAATAGTCATGTAGGCATACATAAATATATGTCGATATAAGTATAAAATATATACAAAATAACCATATAGGCTTACAAGAATTCCACATATGCATACAATTTCAAGTATATGCAATACAAAATATGTCTAAAACTACCATATAGACATACAACAAAGGATCCCAATCAAAATTCATTTCCCTCCAAGTGAATGAGACAAACAAACTGTGCCCTTTGGTGGTTGGGTGGATGGCGATGCGTATGAAACTTTTTTACCCTAAACTCGAGGGCTACTCCTCCTAGGGTTTAGTTCCTCATCAAGCCTTGTTTGTTACAATAACAATTAAATACATTAATATATAGAAATTACATTATAAAAAATGATATATTTAATAAAATAATCACTTATCACCACTAGAAGATCGCTCTCCTCACGCGAAATATTCGCATGCTCATGCTATGGCATGCCCAAGTCCTATAGAAACCATCCAAATAGAAATTAAAATACAAATCAATAATCATTTTATTTTTCACAACTATTTAACAACAAATGTAATTTGAAATTTACTAATCTGCCTCATACCCCCGTGAGAGGCATCAAGCTATCTAATGCACAAGATACACCTTACTCCATTACCCTATCCACATTTGGAGGCAATTATAGCTTCCATCATCTGAAAACAAAAAAACAAATTATTTAATCATGAAAAGTAGAATAGTGATGTAGGCCATGGCTTATAATGTATGAATAAACAACAAAATTTTGAGTACTTATTGAAGTAGAGATTTCTTCTTATTATACTTAATATTTTCCCTATCTATAGCTTGTTCAAAAGCACTTTTTTTAGGATTTTATCCATAGCAGCGATGCAATGAACTATTTCATAAAATTCTTTGGTATATATGTACAAAAAATGTGGTAGTATAGAGAAGACAGTGAACTATTTGAAAAAATGCCTCAAAGAAATGCGGTCTCATGGTGATGGAATGCCATGAAAAATTTCTTTGTCATGGCATTCCATCACCATGAGACCACAAATCTTTGAGGCATTTTTTTCAAACATTTCATTTCCTTCTCTATGCTATTATGTTGGGATGGGGTGGATGGTATAGTGTGGTCTTGGTTATGAAATGGAGGGGGATCATGAGATGATGAGGGATAGGTGTTTTGATCATGAGGGGAAGAGGATTATTAGAGGGGGTGGAAGGTGTACTTTGATACCACATTTCAAGAGTGATCATAAAATGGAGTGGAAGAGGTACTTTGATCTAGACACAAAAGGATGTCATTAGATGAAGTGGGGGAGAGGGGATTGTGAGAGAGGGGATGAAGGGATATCTTGCTTGATCATATGAGGGAATGATTGGAAATGGGATCATGACATGGAAGGGGATTGCATGATGGAGGAGAAGGGTTTCCTTGATATTTATATGGAGGGGAATCTATGTTAACATGCATTGGATTAGGATATGGATGGTGTCATGAGGGAGGAAGGTTTTATAGACTCTTCAACTTGGATAAATGGATTGATAGGGGATTCATTTAAGATTTAGGGTATTAGTGTTATCTTGATGTGGGAGTGATAAAAGTGGATGCATGATATGGGAAGATTACACCACTTTATTTTTGCATGGGGAAACAACCACCTTTGCAAATAGTCCTTGTAGGAAGTTATTATACATGGGATGACTTTTCTTGGTAATAGTGGGGTGATGTGGATTTTAAGGATGCGGGATATGAAAGTGGAATAAGAGGTGGAAGCTTCCATGGATTGGTAAATTGAGGATGAGGATGAAGACTTTGAAAAGGATTTGGAGGGGAATTTTGGCTAAAGGCTTGGTTTCTATTCTTAAGGAAGTGAGTTGTTTGAAAAAATGCCTCAAATAAATGTGGTCTCATGGTGATGGAATGGCGTTCCATCACCATGATACCATACTTCTTTGAGGTGTTTTTTTTAGACAACTCACTACCTTGTCTATGCTATTTCTTACTATTATGCTTTGATATATTTTTTCCAAGCATCCATAGTTTTTTGGAAAGCACCTATTTTAAGCTTTTAGCCATAGCACCAAGGAAGTGAACTATTTTATAAAATGATTTGGTAGACATGTATGGAAAATGTGGTAGCATAGACAAGGTAGTGAGCTGTTTGAAAAAATACTTCAAAAAAATTAGGTCTCATGGTGATGGACATCACCATGAGACCACATTTCTTTGAGGCATTTTTTCAAACAACTCATTTCCTTGTCTATGCTATTGCTTATTATTATGCTTTGATAGATTTTTTCCAAGCATCCATAGCATAGAAAAGGTAGTGAACTATTTGAAAAAGTGCCTCAATAAAATGTGGTCTCATAGAATGCCATGACAAGAAAATGTAATTGGTAGCTACTCCTAGTTATTAGTTATGCTATGTGAAGTAATTGCATAATTTCTTATGTTGAATTTCCAAAAATCTATATTGTAATTGAAATTTTTTCATCTATCAACATCTAGTTATTAGTTATGCAATGTGAAGTAATGCTTTGAGTTTGAAAGATGCATAGTGCAATGTAATCAACAATAATAAACTACCAAATCTATTAAGTACAATTCATTAGTTAAACTCTTTATTCTATTACCTAAGTGAAGGTTTGAACTCCACTGCCACTAGGAGGTGTTGCCATGAAACCTCCAATATTAACCTATTCAACATCCAAAATCAAATATTAGAATACCATTCATATAACAATGCTATGTGCATGTAATATTTATAATTATTTACTAGTTACATACCTCGATAGTAGATGTAGTGGAGTAAAAAAATAGGTGGGGGTCCAGTGAAAATATTATCAACACTATGACCCTAGAATTTTATTACAATCATTAAACTAAATTAGTTAATTTTGCATTTCAAAAATGAAATTTAATAAATTAAATTCAATGAAAATGCTAACATTTACCTGAGTATTGAGGCCAAAAGCCTCATTCAAGATGACATATGTCATCACCAACTGGGCAACTACAGACGTATCCTATGCACTAGCTTCCTGACTATCTATGGAGTCATATGTATAGGTCGATGCACAAATTTGATAGGAATAGGGTGGAACCTACTCCTTGAACTCTCCCCTAGCTGACGTTGTACTACATGACTCGCATGCTAGATGATACTTTGGGTCAGAGAACTAATAGAATATGGAGTGTCCACCTCAACACTCTCCTTCATAGTGGAAGGGATAGCAATGTTTTCATAGGTCAGCCTAGCGAGTGCTCATCTTTCTCGCCATTGAGGATCGAGACATGCACCTAGTCTATCATGTGTTGACCCACCACCTCTCCCTTGAAAGTACTACATATCAAAATAGTTGGGGATTTTGTTGAGGATGAACTTGTAGTAGAGTTTCCTCAAGAAATATTTGGGGACCTCATTATTGTTGCATGGATGATGGTAAAAAACCATCCACCATCTCCTCCAAAAATTGTCCTTTATCCCTTGGTGGTTGCACCAATGGATATGAAACCTCTTTCTATTAAGGTCAAGAGTTTGATTTGTACGTGGGTTAGTGAATAGTGAACACAAGTCATATTTTGTTATTTTTTTATTTTTTTACTTTTTTGTATGATAGTTTATCTGCATAAAAATCTATGTACACTCTCACCTCTTATCCACCCAATCACTTAATTGGTTGCTAATTGCATCTACATGTGTTAACATAGCTTGAAGTGAATTTAAAAGCATGGTTTTTTCCGAGGTTGAACTTACAAGATTCTTCAACCTCGCAATTAACTCAATTTGTTTTTTGTTGTTTTCAATTCCCCCCATTAAATTTTGTTGAGTTCTAGGAGGATGTTGAGGAATTGTTGGAGGAGTTTGTTGTTGTGGTTGTTCATTAGGATTTTGTTGGTGTGCTTGTTCATGAGGAGAAGGATTTTGAGGAGGAGAATCAGGTGGATTTTCAACTCTTGATAATTAAAGGAATTAACATAAAAAACATATTAAATCTACCTATTTAACAACAAATTCACAAAAAAACAATAAAAGCTTACTCCTTTGAGCTACCCGTCAATGTGGCAACATTCTGGAAAAGAAATAGTAACAATCTGATGAATAATATTGATGAATTTGAGGTCTCCACAACATGAGTGTGCCTTGGAAGGGTTTGCAAGCTTTGAATGAAGAAATATGATAGTTAAAATGATTTGAAATTACTTTTTTTTTCTTATAAAGACTCATAAAGCACTCACATTATGGCTTTTCAATTATTTTTTAAAAGTTGGCCACTTTTTGGCCCTCCAAATTTTTGCACCCACCCATTGGTTTAAAACTTTAAGAGTTACTTTTAGCTCACCAAGTGCACACCTCACTTATGCCTATTTCAAATTGGTATTGGTAGCTTCTTCATTATAGTTACCTAGTTCTTTTAATAGTAGTTCTTCTTGTCCTTCCCACTTCCTTGGATCCTTGTCTAGCATAATCTCCTCATATTTGTTAATTCCATTATTGGCCAACAATTATGCCACCTCATTTGCTTCTCTTCACACATGTGTGATTTTGAAGCCAACCAATTTCTCTAGACTTTCCCATATTTTCTTTGCCTAGATTTTCAATTTCCAGTTTGGCATTTCCATTTTGTAATTTCCTGAATGCATAGTAGTGAATCCCCTTCAATGTCTATATGATTGAATCCTTTCTCTATGCACATCCATATTCCCAAAGCCATTGCTTCCATCTCTTCTTCGTTATTGGTTGCATTTCTATTTTTTTTGGATAATGTCCAAATACATTGCCCTTGACTATTCCTTATGACACACCCTGCTTCGGCTAGTTGAAGGTTTCCCTTAGCTACTCTATCAAAGTTGACTAAGTTATATCTTCCTTGTTTAGGTCCTTTCCATTTGACTTCTTTTTTTCTTTTTTCTTTTTCTTTAAGTAATCCTTGGGCCTATCAAGATTTTCTAGCCTTTTCTTTAAATCATCATTCCATTTTGTGAAGGTAGTGCCTATTTTGATCAAAAAAAATTCATTCAATATCTTGCATATATCTTCTTCAATTTTTCCTATCAAATTTCTTTCTTCCATGCTCTTTTGCTTAATTTTTTTTTATTCCTTTCTTTTCATATATGCCAAACTACCATAGAGGGTGCTACCACCCATAAATATGCCCATAAGATGTTATTATTTCCTTTTGGCTAGATACTCAGCCAATCATTAAGATTATCTAGTTGTGTCCCTCTCCATCCTATTACATCCTATATCCAATCTTGGCACTTTGATGCACATGTGAAATTTAGCAACATATGGTTAATTGCTTCTCTATTTTTGCAACACATGATACATCTATTAGGATTATGTATTTAAATTTTTCCAATTTTTCCATTGTGAGAATTCCTTTTTGCAGAGTCGACCAAAGAAAGGCACTTTCCTTTGGTAGAACTATAGGGTGACAACATAATTTTGTTGACCATCTAGGTTTGTCCTTTATGGCCTTCTAGATCTAGTATCCCAATCTAACAAATTATTCACTTGATCGGGAACAACACCATATGATTTCATATATTCCTCTTCTATGAGTATGACCTTTCTTTCTGCCAGTGCTTCCTTTAACCTCTGTTAGAATAGGTAGAATCCCTACATCAATCCAATAATATTGGTTGCCAAACTTTGGATTTTTCAAATATATGTAATCTCTTACTTTATGTCCCATTTTTCCTGTTAATTGTTCAATGTGCTCTTTTATTCCTTCCAATTCTTCCAATGGTATCTTTCCATTTCATGAGTCAATCCAAAAATTGTCTTGCTTTATGTTATTAATTTTCCAAGTTAGATGCTCTATTATGATTTTTTTACTATTCCATAGACAATTCCATACTGTAGATCCCCCATTGGTATTTGTTATGGTTAGTATTCTTTTGGGATCAAGGCAATCTAAATACTTACTTTGAAATATTTTGCACATAAAAGACAGCTTGGGGCCTGATACATCTTCCATGGTAGTTTTTCTCCTAGAGCCAAGTTTTTTTCTTCATTTTTCTTAGTCCTACTCCACCTTCAGCTTTAGATAAGAATGCTTTCTCCCATTGTATCAATGGAATCTTTTTTTCTTCTTTAACTACAACCCATAAATTTTTTTAAAGATGCTTTCCAAGTTGGTTTCTACCTTGTGAGTGATCTAGAAGCATGACATTACATAGATGGGTACTACTGATAGTACCACTTTTATCAGTAGTATCCTCTCGACTAATGTAAGTCACTTATTTTTCCAAGTTTTTGACTTATTTCTACACTTTTCTAGTGTCTCCATCTAGTTCTAGGATCGACATGCCCTTACAATGAATGGTGCTCCTAAGTATTTGGCTGGAATGGAAGCAATAAAGAAGCTAAGACAACTTTCAATCCTTCTTTGAGTGTCTTTATTGGTATTGAAAAAGAGTATTGAAGATTTTTTTTTGTTTACTAGCTATATTTGAACAATTGGAGTAATCCTCCTAAGCTTCTTTAGTTATTGTGGCCTTCCTCATGTTAGCTTCCCCGAACAGTACTATAACATTAAAAAATTGCATGTGTATAATTGGATCGATCCCTTGCACCACTTTAATACCCTTTCGACTATTATTATCTCTTCTTTCCTTGAAGGACCTTCCCATGGATTTCTCCATGATTATGAAAAGGAATGGTGACAAGGGGTCACCTTGTCTAAGTCCATTTGTGGTTGGGAAGAAACCATACATAGAACCATTAACGCTCAATGAATACCTTACCATATTAATGCACTACTAGATGAAGGCTGATGAGCCCAAAATATGCTCATAATTTGGATATCATGGTGTACTTTTAATACCTTTACTTTTGTTGATTATGGTTGTTTAACTCTTTAATAAACCTTTTATTGGGGGATATCCTATAGCAATACACTTTTATGTTCCTGCAGCCTATCATGTTGATTTTCCTATATTTATTACCCTGTTAGACTCCCCAAATGACTGGTATAACTTATGTAGTTTTTGAATGATGAAATATATTAAAATATGTGATTAATGAATGGATATTGTGTATGTGACATGCGCCTTTTCTTTCGCATCTGTTACCTTGTGTTTCGCAGGTTGTTGAAGAAAGTATGATTGAGTCAAGCGCAGCCAATCTCGGCCTTGCAGTAAAGTCCATTTTCTGCACGACTTCAAGGAAGCTATGATGAAGACTCTTTGACCGAAACTATTGGGATGGATTTTAAATGACATTTAATCTGGAAAGAGTGGAGCGCTAGATTCTCTCTGGATCGGATTGAACGGATAAATTCATTTATGAAGTTTGTTCCTTGATTTCGGGATACACTTTACATCCACGTCTTTCTCTGTTAGGGTTAGTTAATTGTTTTCCTGGTTTTAAATAAGTGTTCCTCCTGCGCAGGTGAACAAGAAGGAGATGGATAGAGAAGCAAATTATGTAAGAGTTAGAGTTATAATATGAATCAGAGTTTTTGTTAGTTTTTTGAAGTAGAACAATCAATGTAAATGATTTCACGTTATGAATAAAAGTTGATGGAGTTCTGAGCACAATCTTCTATGTAAATTAGTTGATGCTTGCTAAAGGGGCCCACTTAGTAAGTATCTGTAGGAGGGTCGTTGTTTATCCTTTGTTAATCCAAGTTAGATTTCATTTTAGAAGTTTCAACACAAACTGTCTTATACTATTCTTGCAGCATCGGGAATCCATCCTTGTGTTTGTTCCTATAGCATAAGGCCAGTTTATAGTTTGTCTCTCAATTGTAGCTATTATGATTTATGCTTTGGTTAGATTATGGTTGAGTTAAGAGAAATTTTCATTACCTTCCTGTAGCATAGGTAGAATTTCTTTCCAAGTATTTATTTTCAATAGGTTGTGACTAAAACCAGTTCTTAGTGCACATATAGTGTTGCTCCATTTAAAGCATACGTTCCCTGGTTTGACAAGTAAATGAACGACCACGAAGAGGTATTAGTCACCTGCTGGAATTTCCAATTCCCAGGATAGGTTTTACCGTGATTTTCATATCCTTTTGTGGGCACGACCATTTTTGGCGCCGTTGCTGGGGATGGTGTCAATCTAAGAACCTGGTATAGTCATTGTTAGCAGTAGTTTAGTCAGTTGTTCAAATATTTTCAAAATCTTTTAAAATACCATCCATTTTTGTTGCATGCATAGAAGAAGAGATGCTCAGGGAAGATTTCTCCCTAACCTGCCATCCATTGCTAAGAAAATTGAACCAGCTTATAGCCTAATTGAGGATGAAGGAGACTTAGATATTGACCCATTTACTGAAGATCTGTGTGCTGACTTGCTATTCGGCCCATTTGATGAAGAACCTAAAGAAAATCCATTTGCTTCTATACTTGATCAAGTGAACATGGCACAAAATCCATCTAATCGACCTCCTGCTTTTGAATTCCCCATTATTGCTCAATAAAACAATGACAACCTCAAGAATATTCCTTCTTCATTACTTCCCAAGTTCTATGGCTTAGTTACAGAAGACCCAGAGACCTTCTTGTTCAAGTTTGATATCCTCTATCGCAGTTATAACTAAACTTCAGATGCTCACAAATTGAAATTGTTTCCTGCTACCTTGAAGCAGGGAGCTCTCAGATGGTTCATGAGTTTGGGAAGGGATGTTGTAGATAGTTGGGCAACCATGCAAACAAAATTTCTTGAGAAATATAAGGAATATTGTAAGAGTGGCAGTAAAGGTGATGATATATTCCGAATTCAACAGAAGGAAGATGAAAGTCTGGAGGATTACATATCAAGATTCCTATTTTCTCTAAAAAAGAATTCAGACCATACTCTTAATGAAGAATCTTAGAAATTAATTTTTCTAAGGGGAATCAATGATATCTGTATAGATGCCTTGGACCTAATGGGAGGCGGAGATATCACTCAAGCATCTTGGGATGATCTCATGAAGATATGTCTCAATTACTCCCGAGCAAATGTGAAGGGTAGAGGTCATCAAGCTACAGTGGGAAAGTATTTTTCCAGTAGAGTTTCCCAGATGGAGATCACAAATTTGCTGTCTGATTTCAAGCAGGACATCATAAACAACATGGCTACATAGTTGGATACCATGCAAGCTTGCAAGAAACATGTGGAGGCTGAAGCAATCTTGGCTGAGTTTTGTCCACATTGTAGATAGAAGAAATGTGACTGCAGATGCAAGATGGTGGCCAACATGGAGGCTAAACAGTTACCTACTGATTTTAAGATGATAGAAGGCGATGATGACCAAGTCTTCTTTGTTGCATAAAGGAGACCATGGGCTCCAAGACAAGGTATGCCTCAAGATCCTTTGACTTTTGGTAATCCTTACTCTAATTATAATAACCAATGACAACCTACATATGGCCCATCTCCACCTTGGAATGCCCCTCAACCATACTAGCCTAACTATCAGAGCCCTCAATGGCAACCCCCTCAAGGAGGTTGGCAACACCCACAAGGACAATGGACTCCACCTCCAGGTAACTAGCAGTAGAACCCGCAATGGAGAGGTTCTCAGCAATGGCAGAACCAACCCCTTGGATTCCTGTAGTCTCAACAACCACAACCTTTGGCCCTTATGCCTCCTCCTGCAGCACCTGCAACAAATAATGGCCCTCCAAAACAAATGCCTATGCCTGCTCAACCATTGCCAAATCCCAATAATAAGCACCAACAACAACAACAACCTATGTATTCTGCAGAAGTCAACCAGTATCCAGCTTATGCCCTAAAAATCAATGATATTTATCTTAGGTCTGGAACCACTCTCCCTACTCCACAGCCACCTATAATTACAGAGATTCCAGACTCTGCCACTGAACAACCTACTGATCATGTAGAAGATATACCTGTATCAGCTACTGCCTCTAAGGAACCTATCTTGCAGCCTCAGGCTACACCACCTTTTCCTCAGAGATTGCAAATTACTACACCTAAGACCATTGAAGAGCCCAGCTTTGATATTTTGGAGCAGTTAAAGAATGTACAAGTTCAAATTCCTCTTTTTCAAGCTATTAAAGATTTCCAGTCTATGGAAAAGCCATTAAAGAGGATTTTTTAAAGAAACAAGGAAGAAAGAAAGAAAAAAGATCCCCAAACTATCCATGTTCTAGGATAGTTAGCCGATATTATGTTGGGGAAGGTTGTCATTCCAAAATATACTGATCCTGGAAGTCCTGTAGTAAAAATAAATATCAATGGTCAAGTAGTAAGAAATATTTTGGTTGACCTTGGTGCAGCCATTAATGTGATGACCAAGCACACTATGGAGTGTTTGAATATTCCAAACATTCGGTCTACACTGATTGTCCTACAGCTTGCTGATAGTTCCACGGTTACACCTGATGGAGTGATAGAAGATGTCATTGTCACCCTTGAATCTTGGGAATACCCTGCTGATTTCACCATATTGTCTACTAAGGCAACCTTAGGAGGATATCCTATTATCCTAGGCAGACCTTGGTTAGCTACAGCTGATGCCCTTATAGGATTTCGTTCAGGAGACATGACAATTTCTGATGGTCAATCAAGGAAGAAATTGGCTTTATACCCACCTGCACAACCTCTGCCAGATTTGTCTCAACCAGTTTGGCCAGATCTAGGAGAGGAGTCTGAAGAAGTCAATTCATTAGCTTAGTTAATGATGCTATGAACTGATCCATTTTCCTAGCTTCAGAGTGAAGATAACTTGCTTCTACACATTTTACAGTTTAGTTCTGATTTTGAATAGCCCATCTATTTTGGACAACCATTCTCAGCAATGTTTCCTGCAACAACTGGATCCTGAGAGCCATCATGATTTGCTATTATGTGATATACAGGCACCACCTTTATCAGCCACCTTAATAAATGATCTCACCAAATAGATAGAAGTATCTCTAGGCCGCTACCTGCATATTAATAATAAGTTGCTGCAATCTCAACAAACTGCCTTAGCCACAATGCTGCAAGCCCACAAAAGAGCTTTTGCATGGGACTATGGGGATATGAAGGGTTTAGACCCAAAACTCTATACACATTGCATATATATTAACAGTGACTTCAAACCTATCAGGCAGCCTCAAAGAAGAATTAATCCAACTTTGAGAGAAATTGTTAAAAAAGAATTGCAGAAAATGCTAGCAGCTGGCTTTATCTACCCAATCTCCGATAGTCAGTGGGTTTCCCCATTGGTCATTGTTCCTAAGAAAGGAGGAAAATGGAGGGTATGTGTAGATTACAGAGAGCTCAACTTGGCAACAAAGAAAGATTACTTTCCTCTTCCATTCATTGATCAAGTTCTAGATAATTTAGCTGGGAAAAAATACTTCTCATTCTTAGATGGCTTCAGTGGGTACAATCAAATCAAGATTGCTCCTGAGGATCAAGAAAAGACTATTTTTACATGCCCTTGGGGAATGTTTTCCTATTCAGTTTTTCCTTTTGGTCTCTGTAATGCTCCTGCAACTTTCCAGAGGGCAGTGATAAGTATGTTCTCAGACATCTCATATGATTGCATGGAAATATACATGGATGACTTTATTGTTTATGGTACAACATTTGAGGAAGCTCAAGCCAACTTGGAGAAAGTACTACAGAGATGTGAAGATCACAACCTATCACTGAATAGTCAAAAGTGTTTCATGATGATGCAGGAGGGAATAGTGCTTGGTCACTATATTTTTGCTGCAGGAATTCAGGTTGATCCTACTAAGATTGAGGTCATCTCTAAGCTACCCTCTCCTGCCAAGAAAAAAGAGGTATGGAGCTTTCTAGGCTATGCCAGATACTACAGAAGATTCATCAAGGACTTCAGCCAAACAACATGCCCCTTATACAGTCTACTGAAGAAAGATGCAGATTTTTCTTGGATAGAGGAATGTGAAAAAGAATTCCTTGACTTAAAAGTTTCCCTTACACAGGCACCTATTTTGAAAGGACCTGATTAGTCACTTCCATTTCATATTCATACTGATGCATCAGATTATGCCATTGATGCAGTGTTAGGGCGGAAGGATGGTTCAATAGAACATGCACTCTATTACATAAGCAAAAATATGCAAGGCGCTGAATTAAACTACACTGTTACAGAAAAAGAAATGTTGGCAATCATTTATGCCCTCAATAAATTTAGGCATTATATCACTAGTTATCAGATATTTGTCCATACTGATCACACAACAATCCGGTATCTCATGAACAAAGCCTCAATATCTGGGAGACTGGTAAGATGGTTATTGTTGATGTAGGAATTTGACATTACAATTGTGGACAAGCCAGGTAAAGCCAACGTGGTTGCTGATTTCATCTCTAGAATTCAAAGGAAAGATGAATCTGTGCTTATTGAAGACTCTTTCCCGATGAGCACATGTTTGCACTCAAGGTTATTCACCCATGGTATGTTGATATAGCAAATTATCTAGCCACATGAAGAACTCCTCCTCAATTCTCCCCTAAGGAAAAGAGATTATTGGTAGAGAAAAGCTTTAACTTTTCTTGGATTATAGATTGCATGTTTTATACAGGGCCAAATCAAGTTATGAGGAGATGTGTACCAGAGGAGGACACTCATGATATATTGCATGCAAGCCATGATGAGCCGTGTGGTGGACATTTTGCTGCCAAAAGGACAGCGATGAAAATTTTAAATACTGGTTACTATTGGCCAACTTTGCATAGAGATGCAACCAAATATACTAGGAGATGTGACAGATGCCAAAGGATGGGAAAACCAACTCGATCTAATGAGATGCCTCTATTTCCACAAGTTGTAGTTGCACCTTTCGACAAATGGGGACTGGATTTTGTAGGACCAATTGATCCACCTTCCAATGGTAAGTCCTGCATCTTTGTATGCACATATTATGTCACAAAAAGGGTAGAGGCTAAGCCTATGAAACATGCTAGGGACAATAAAGTGGCTAAATTCCTCTATGAGGAAATATTTACTAGGTTTGGTGTCCCTAAGGAAATAGTGATAGATCAAGGAGCGCAATTTACTTCTACACTTATCACAACTTTAGTCAATGAATATAATATACTACACAGGAAATCAACTCCATATCACCCCCAGGGTAATGGCCAAGTTGAGGTCACCAATAGGGACATAGAGGCCATTTTGACTAAAACTGTAGATTTGCATAGGAAGGACTGGGCCACAAGGTTACCGGAAGCCATATGGGCCTACCATACTACTTGGAAGACTGCTACATGATATACACCTTTTGAAATGGTGTATGGTAGAACAACTGTGATGCTAATAGAATTTGAACATAAGACTCTAAGAATAGCACTGGAGATGGACATGGATTTAACAAATGCACAAAATGATAGAATCATGTAGCTCAATGCTCTGGATGAGCTCCGAAAAAATGCCCTGCATCACACTAAGATAATACAAAACCAGAGAATAAGGTGGCATGATAAATACATTAAGGAGAAGAAATTCAAAGCAAGAGATTGGGCTCTGCTTTATGACTCATGATATAAGGACAGTCCAGGAAAATTGCAAACCAGATGGTTGGGCCTGTATGAAATTGAGAATGTATTTGCTAATGGTTCAGTGCAACTTGTTACAATTGATCATGTTAGATTCAAGCTGTTAGTTAATGGATACCGCCTCCGGTTGTACCATAAACCAGTCTCAAAAGAAGAATTCATGCAACAGTTCATTCAGGATCTTGCCACTAATTCTCCTGTAGCTGAAGGCTTTAGCCTTACTCCTGCAGCTTCGCCGTAATTTTGTAATGCATGCTCATAATAAAGGTTTCCTTTTTAAGGAAACCCTTTTTTCTTCATTTCCACTTGTCGCCACATTTCACTTCTTTATCTTCTGTACCATCCATCCATTCCATCCATTCATCTCATCCATCCACGTCACCCATCCACCTCATTCATCCACACCACCCTTAATTATGATCTCATTCACAGCTGTCATCTCATGCCGTGACCGTCATCTTTCTCAGCACATACAAGCATTTAATGAAAGGTACGCAATATCTTTTGCTATCGCATTTTTGATTTATTTCATTTTATTCATTTATTACTATGTCTGTATCAATCATTATTACCCGATCTCCACCTATTCCTTAGTACATGTGTGGACACATGTCATACTTTAAGTAGGGGGGATAATTCACTTTTCAAACTTGTCCTTTCACCGCTGTCACAACTGCTCAGATAATCTTTCTTTATTATTTTTTTTGGTAATTTCCAAATATGATCGCATGTCTTTTTCATTGCATGTTTTTCATTGTAAATCACAATTTAAAACTACTTGTTTAAAAATTTCATTTTTGGAAAAGAAGAGAAAAGTGACGGTGGGACAGAAAAGAACCAGAGTAGAAAGGGAAATTCTTGGATTTTCAGAAAAGAGTTGAGTTCATCTAAGGAAAAACTATGAACATGGGTGGTCAGCTTGTAAGACATGAGCCTGTTGCTCATGAGTTATTAATGCAAAATCCTCAAACAACCCAAACATTCAGCCTCTGTGGTTGGCTGAATTACTTTTTGAGTTTAAATGCTTTCAATGAGGAGGCTGGAGGTGAATTTTTGAGAACCCTTTTCGAAGGAGAGGCTACGGTATGGGGTCTAACAGTAGCAGTAACTGAAGAAAGAATTGCAGAGGTAATTGGGCTTCCAGCCATTGGAGAAATTTTTTCTTCAGATGTTGTCTCTGCAATTGCCAAATTTACAATACCCACTGACAGACCTTTGGAGGTCACTAAGCAGGGATGCAAGCGAGTGTTGTTGCCTCCTCCATACCCAGAATACACTGCTTTCATAATTGGGTATTTAACATGTGAAGGCCGATTTTCTTACCTGCATTCTTACCACTTCAAATTGCTAAGTCATATAAGGCATGGATTAGTTACAAATGTTTCAAAAATTTTGTTAAAATTTGTAGAACAATGTGCCCATGGAACCCAATAGGGGAAGGATAATTCTATTGCTCACCATGGTCTTATAAAATTGTTGATTGAACGCTTTTTGAGAGATGTATCACCTCTTTCCTGGCAAGAATTTGTTGCCCAGAAGAGCTTGCAACATCCAAAACCCCCTAGGGAACTTACCCCACGGCCTTGGAAAAAGAAAGAGGAAATGGCATCTACCAGTAGGAGAACAGGGCAAGGGTCATCTGCTCCTATAGCACCTGGTCCTATAGCTCTCACACCAGAGTCCTCTTCCTGGGTGAAAACTAGGGCTGCCAGTGGGAGAGAGAGAAAAAACAAAGGTCAGAGAATCATCTGGGGTGGAACAAACCCCAAAATCTGACCCTCGTTCTTAGAAAAGGCAACGCTCTTCTCCTGCAGCATCTTCCCCTGCAGCATTATCTCCTACAGCAACACCTATTGCCGTCACCAGTTCACCATCATCCTCTGACAAGGCAGAACCTTCTAGGCAATTCAAAAAGAGAAAGGCTATGGGAGCACCTTCGACAGCCGCAACATTGCCAAGAAGAGTTTCCAACAGAAAAAAATGTAAAGTATTCCCTGTTTCACCTCAACCTGAGGTTATTATAATTTTAGAAGAATTTGTAGAGTCTGAATATGATGTTTCTCAGAATGTGTCTGAGAGTGCTGCATAGAGTTCATTTGTTATTCCTGAAGAAGAACAAGTTGAGACAAGGGAAGTTGAGCATAATGAAAGGGGGGCACCAAGTCTCGATGACTTGGCTGCTGCGGCTATGTAGATTTCGGAGGAAGCACAACCTTCTCCACTGCAGCAACAAGAATTTATCCTGCAGCAAGAGGAAGAACAGACTGAACAATTGGAAGTGGCCAATGAAGTCTCATTTCCCCCTGAAACTTGTCAAGCCATTATTGTTTATAAAAAGACATTTTTAATTGAATTTTTGGAATATTTCAAAGCTACATGGAGACTAGTTACATTGCAAACCCTAAGTTTCCGCCAGCTGGCCAAGACTGAAATGCAACAAAGTCTTTGGGAGGAAGAAAAGAAGAAACTGAAAAAGGAAATTGAAGGGAAGAAACATGAAATTCAGGAGTTAAAGGAGAAAATGGATGAAATGCTGAAGGTAACTAGTCAGATTATGGAATGCAGACCACCACCCAGAGTTTATGCTCTGTGCCTCAAGGAACAATTCTTGTGGTTGCAACTAATGAGAATTTCCAGAAATCAAGATCCTATTCTTCACACTGCTAAAGAATTCTACAATGCATACCAGGCAGCCCCTAATTGGCTAAGAAATTCTTTGTGTGAATTTTATTTACATGGATTTTTAATTCCATTTGAAACAAAGTGGAATCCCCTTATGTATATTGGCAACATCCATTTGAGATCACTTATGTCTTGGGCGGAAAATGAAGCAAATTATGGCTGGAAATGGGAAACATATGAAGAAACCGAAAGGCATGAGCATGTTCCATTGCGCCCTGAGATTTTAGACCCCCACACAATGTTGAAAACCTGGCTTACTGTGGCATATGGTTTTAATAATGATACAACAAGGATGAAAATATTTGATCTCAGAAAATAGGTATATGATGAGTTTCAAGAACATACATGCTTGTCTTGGAGACTGTCATACTCCATAATTGAAAAGAGGTGGGAGAGATTAACTGTTGGGTTAAGAAAGTCCGAGCCTCACAGTCCCCTAAATTTTACAGCAGCTCTTAAACGATCAAGCAGATACATACAGTTGGGACTTGAAAAGAGGTTTGAATTGTGGTTGCCATTAACATTTAGACCCCCTATGCTAATGTGGCCCCTTTATCCCTACCAGGCTACAAATCTTAATGAAGATACAAAAGCTCGTAGGTATGAAAGGTGGCAAAGTTCCAGAGGTTTTTATTACAAATTTGGAATTCCATATCAGGGTCATCCCTCAACCACTAATTTCGGAGAGACCACCAAAAAGTTCAATGCTAGAGGACCAACATTGGGTTAAGTAGGGGGAAAAATGATGAGCCCAAAATATGCTCATAATTTGGATATCATGGTGTACTTTTAATACCTTTACTTCTGTTGATTATGGTTGTTTAACTCTTTAAGAAACCTTTTATTGGGGGATATCCTGTAGCAATACACTTTTATGTTCCTGCAGCCTATCATGTTGATTTGTCTATATTTATTACCATGTTTGACTCCCCAAATGACTGGTATAATGTATGTAGTTTTTGAATGATGAAATAGATTTAAATATGTGATTAATGAATGGATATTGTGTATGTCCCATGTGCCTTTTCTTTCACATCTGTTACCTTGTGTTTCGCAGGTTGTTGAAGAAAGTATGATTGAGTCAAGCACAGCCAATCTCGGCCTTGCAGTAAAGTCCATTTTCTGCATGACTTCGAGGAAGCTATGACGAAGACTCTTTGACCGAAACTGTTGGGATAGATTTTAAATGACATTTAATCTAGAAAGAGTGGAGTGCTAGATTCTCTCTGGATCAAGTTGAATGGATAAATTCATTTATGAAGTCTGTTCCTCAATTTCGAGATACACTTTACATCCACATCTTTCTCTGTTAGGGTTAGTTAGTTAGTTGTTTTCCTGGTTTTAAATAAGTGTTCCTCCTACGCGGGTGAACAAGAATGAGATGGATAGAGAAGCAGATTATGTAAGAGTTAGAGTTATAATATGAATCAAAGTTTTTGTTAGTTTTCTGAAGCAGAACAATCAATGTAAATGATTTCACGTTATGAATAAAAGTTGATGGAGTTCTGAGCACAATCTTCTGTGTAAATTAGTTGATGCTTGCTAAGGGGTCCCACTTAGTAAGTATGTGTAGGAGAGTAGTTGTTTATCCTTTGTTAATCCAAGTTAGATTTCATTTTAGAAGTTTCAGCACAAACTGTCTTATACTATTCCTGCAGCATCAGGAATCCATCCATGTGTTTGTTCCTGCAGCATAAGACCAGTTTATAGTTTGTCTCTCAATTGTAGTTATTATGATTTCTGCTTTGGTTAGATTATGGTTGAGTTAAGAGAACTTTTCATTACCTTCTTGTAGCATAGGTATAATTTCTTTCCAAGTATTTATTTTCAATAGGTTGTGACTGAAACCGGTTCTTAGTGCACATATAGTGCCACTCCATTTAAAGCATACGTTCCCTGGTTTGACAAGTAAATGAAGGACCACGAAGAGGTATTAATCGCCTACTGGAATGTCCAATTCCTAGGATAGGTTTTTCCGTGATTTTCGTATCCTTTTGTGGGTGTGACCAAGGGCTATCCAATTATTGTCAAAACCAAAGCTTTGAAGAACCTTGAGTAAGAATTCCCACTTCACTTTATCATAGGCCTTGGTAGAAACCACTTTGCTCCTATGAGATAATTGAGTTCAGGAGTTTCTTTAATCTATTGGCCAATACTTTGGTGATTATCTTGTAGATTGTGTTGCAAAAAGACATTGGCCTATAATTGTTGAAATATTCATAGAATTGCTTCTTTGGTATCAAAGCTATCATAGTGGTATTAATATCTTTCTAAAATTTCTTATTTTTTTAGAATTCTTCTACAACTTCCCAAACTTCTTTACCAATTATCTTCCATGATTTCTGATAGAAGCTAGTCGAAAAGCCATCTGTCCCCAAAGCTTTGTTTAGATGTTACATTTGGAAGGTGACAATTTTGACCTCTTCCAATATTGTGGGTTTGATTAACATTTGATTATCTTCATCTGTGACACATTTTGGGATACATTATAGAATGTGAAAGATTTCATTTGGTTATCTAACAGCTTCAGCACCCAAAATTTTCTCAAAGAATCAGATAGCTTCCAATTCTATAGTGTGTTGTCTTTGATTGTGTCTCCATTCTCTGACTTGATTTCACTTGTTCTATTGATAGCCTTTTAGGTTTTGGAGGTTGCATGAAAGTATTTGGTATTCATATCTCCTTTCTTTAGCAATGCTTCTCTGCTTCTATCTCTCCAATAAATTTCTTCTCTGGCCAAGATCTCCTCATACTTATCACTTAATATTGTGACTACTAACTTTTGAGACTGAACTGTAAATAATCACTATAGGAGTATGAAACTAGATCATTAAGCTACAAAATTTAATTCAATTACATAATAACATTTATAAATACACATGCATGTAAATGTAAAATATCAATTATTAATGCATGGACTAATTTAATAATAGAAAGACACAATGGATAGTAGTACCTCAAGTTGACCTTTCTTGAGTTGTTGCTTCCACAACAGATATCAACACTTACTACTTGATCAAAAAATCATGATAAGTTGAACTAACTCCTTTATTGTATGATAACTTTGAACTCTGACAAGAATCTAATCAAGATTTCTCATTAAAAATATATATTCATTATTCAACTGATAAGAAGAAACTAACAATGATAAAAAAACAAACTAGATAACTAGTAACTAGATTCATTCCTCACAATAGATCCCACTATATAAGGTTCGCAAGGAGTCTTATTCATCCTACGACTGAAAATAGAACCATAATAATTTTTTCCACTCTCCCTCAAGAATAGTGAGAGGACTTAGTATTGTAACCAAAAACCATAATTGAAAAGTAGAATAAGAAAAACTAATTCAAAACTCTACCCTAATGGTTAACCATAATGACAGAGACATGTTTCATAGGAATTTTCACATCACAAGTTACTCCTACCCAGAAAAAAAACTCCTTTTTTCAATCATCTTATTTGGTGTGCTTGTAGTGACTCATGGTTTCCTATTCAATGGTCACCTTCATTCTTCTCTGGAGCTGTCGTGCTTTAATCATCTTGGCCACTCCGCTACAACTGCTTGCAGTCCTTATGTTGTGGGTTACATTTCTTCTAGTTGCAAGAAGTTAGCTTCATTCTAAAGCACACACATCATTAATAATCATAAATTAAGCATAGAATCATATTGAATTTCATGAACATTCATACACTCACTCATGAAAATTTCATCATATCATATTTGCATTACCACATACTAAAGTTTGGTTTAAGATGCATAAAATGTATAAAAGACGTATAAGTCTTAGTATTTTCTATGAACTTTGGCATATTGAAATGATAAAAGACATAAAATTAATAAAGGAAACTAGACATAAACTAAACCCATCAATCCTTATCCTTGCAATAAGAGCATAAGTAATTTTAACAAAGAAGCGGCCAGAAGGGCTAGGGGACCAACAACAAACATCTTGCTTAACAATACTGAAAAAGTAAAAATTACCAATAATCTTGTACAAACTATGCACCTCCTCTTTCCATTCTTGTTTCCTTCAACGCCTCAAGTTCCTTCCACTTAGTTGACTCTCAAATTATTTCCACTTGTTATGGGGCCATTCCAACTAATATACCCATTGATTTTGGTATTGTTTAATCTTATAAGGGGTTCCCTAACATGAGAAAAACTCTAGTAAAAGGATAGGGATAAACCTTCAATCCAATTATCATTCTATAAGTTAATACTCTTGCCATTTCCCACATTTCAAAATGATCCCTGCTTAAAAATATTCCTTGTTTTGATTAACTGGCTCCATATAAAAAAATCATGAGGGGAAAAATGAGAGGAAATGAAGTAGTAAGGATTAGTGTTTTCTATGTACTTTATACTGAGAATGTGAACCCAATCTTTGTTCCCTTCCACCATATTTTATTCAATTTTAGAAATTAATTCTTTATTAAATTGCTTCAACCTCCTTATGCCTAAAGCCTGTTGACTCTTAGGTTTACATAAATTATCTCACCTCACCAAAGAAATTAAATTTTTGTCCTCAACTCTACCCCAAAGAAGTTTATTTTGGATATTTTCAAAATTTTCATCCATGACCACAAAATTTTTGAATAAAGATAAGTAGAAGATAGGGAGATTCTAGAGGGAGGTTTTCAGGAACAAAAAATTACCTTCTTGACTCAAAATCTTTCCTTTCCACCCAACCAACTTTCACTACACTCTTTCAATATTTTTTTCCTAGTAAGTTTTAGAAATCATTTTAGTAGTGACTAGGAGGCCAAGATAATTGGTAGTTAAATAAACCTATTGGAAAAGTAGGATGTTCACAATCATGTCTTTAATGATGCTATCATAATTGAAGAAGTATAGCATGCACTTTTATTGTATTCAATAGGTTTCCCAAGAACATTAACATAAGAATCCAAGATAGCCTTCACTAGTTTTTCATTGACATTGAAGAAGCCCCAAACATGATGGTGTCATCAAAAAATTGTTGATGAGAGGAAGGGGCTATAAAGGAGGTAAAATCTAACCCCTGAGAGTTTATTTGAGTCAATAAGTTTTTAAAAGCTTCTACATAGAGCCTCCACAACTACAATGAACAAGTAGGGGGAAAGGGGTTCCTCCTACCTTAGCCTCTTGCTAGCCAAGAAAGAACCTCTAGGGATCCCATTTATCACCATTGAGTAGGTTAGGGAAGAGATACAAGTGTTAATAATTTTGAGGATCTTCTCTCCAAACCTAAAATTTTCAAGGAGAACCAAAAGGAAGGGCCAAAGTAGTCTATCATAAGCCTTGGAGATGTCAAATTTTAGGAGAATAGTGGGTCTTTTGTTGTTTTTCATAGAATGAATAAGTTCATGGGTATTAAGCACAACATCAAGAATCTTCTTACAAGGGAAACAACCTTTTTGGCTAGAAGAGATAAGTCTATGAAGGAAAAATTTAATTCTATTGACCAAAAATATAAAGAAGATCTTATAAAAAGTGTTACAAAGGCTAATGGGATGGAAGTTAGAGATAGTAGTAGTTGTTACCACTTTAGGGACTAGAAAAATAAAGAATTGATTAAATTTCTTAAGGATCTTACTATATCTAAAAAATTCTTGTGTTGCAATAAATAGATCCTGGGAGATAATCTCCAAAAAATAGAAGAAAGGAGGAAACCCATTTGGACTAGGGGATTTGAAAGCACCAAAAGTGAAAAAAACAACTTTGACTTCCTCTAGAGATACATCCTTGCACATACCAACATTATCGACTTCATTCAACACCCTAGGAATAACTTCCAATAAAACAAGCAGGTCATTCATCTCCTAGTTTCCTTCTTCAATATTTTCCCTAAAGAAGGAGACAACATTAGCTATGTCCCCTCCATCAAAACCATAGAACCATCACTAAGGGTGAGATTAATAATTATGTTTCTTCTTCTATGTTTCAAAGAAGATTGATGAAAAACTTAGTGTTCCCATCCCCTTCTTTGAGCCATTGGATTCTGGATCTTTGCTTCCAGAATAATTCCTCCATGAGGGACCAATTCATTCTATTCTAAGGCCACATTCTTTGGAAAAAGTATCAACATAAATAACACCATTCTCCATAGAGTCTTGAATTGTTTTTTAAGCATTTAATAATTTGTCTTTCCTTTGAAAATTATTACTAAAGGACAACTTGTTTTAGTTTTACACTTTTTTTATTAACTTTAATTTTTGGGCTACAATGAACATAGGAGTACCCTGGAAGGGGGTATTCACTTATCAATCAAGCCTCTAAAATACATATGAGATTCCCACATGTTCTCATATCTAAAAGGATAGGGGCCTAGTTTAGTAGCCTCCTCCTAAAGTTAAAAAAGAGCACAATGGCCCAAACCTATATGAGGAAGAGCCTTGAGGGATAGGCTAAGTAAGATGTTCCAATCATGAGAGTTTAAGAACCTATCAATATTAGTATGTATAAGATTATATTCCCATACCTTATATTTGAATAGGTAAAAGAATAACCCTGAATCTTGATATCCATAGGACAAGTGTTAGCTAAGAAGTCAACTAAGTTACCCATGTTATCAAAATAGTCTTCAAGACCCCCCATTTTCATAAAAGGGATCAAAGGAGTGTTGAAGTCCCTCTCTAACATCCACAAAGCTCCTAGGGGTTATTTATAACTAAGGATGGAGAATCCCACAACTATTTTCTAGCTACTTTAGAGTTAGGTGCATAAATATTAGTAAGAATTCATTACAAATATTTAGAAAGGTAAGAGAAAGATACAATAAGGATATATTTTTTTTGTTCTAACATCTTACCCTTCAGAAAAAAGCGGTTCCATAAGGTTTCAATACCCCCTAAAGCAACCTTGGTAGGGCTAACACAATAATCTATAGAAGGCCAAATATTAGAAGCAATTTGAGAGAAAGAGAGTTCAAACATTTTAACTTCTTGGATGAACATGATATCAATTTTATGTTCCAAAATGTAGATTTTTATAATATGTTATTTGTGTGGGATGTTCAACCCCCTATTTTCCAAGAAAAAATTTTCATAAGAAAAGTAAAAGGGAGGATAAAACCTTAGTGGTACAATTAATCTAGGTTCGATGAAGAGGCTCAAATCTAGAGGAGGTTTTAAAACTCGTTTCTTCAGGGGTTTAGACCCTGACAGGTCCAAGTCCTTTATTTTCCCAACACTACATCTCTTGTTTCTTCTTTGGGTCTTGTTTCTCTTTGTGAAGGTATACCTTGTTTGAGATATCTGCCCACTTCAAATTTTTATTTCTCTTTTGCTTTCCATGAATTTGTGTCCATTCCTCATCTTGGGAAGAAGTGAGGGTTGATCCAGAGGTCAAAGCACAAATGTTGAGGTTAAGAAGAGACAGAGAATCCACCATCATAGCATAAGCGTTCTTTTATTCAAAAGAAAGAAGATACTCACTCCCTTCCCATCCTTGTGATTGATTGTCCTCTACATTCTCTTTTGGGAGAGAGTGGTTCAAAGAGAGCTCCTTCAATTTCCACTTCTCAGAGTCCTCTATCATTTCCCCTTCCTCTATTTTTGAGTCAACCAATGTGGATCTAACACTTTCTTTATTAGGGATGCCAACAAGGAGCTCAACTAGAGATACTTCTATAGCTTTTTAAGTCAGAGTCTTCATGTGGACCTTGGAGGGAGAGGGGGCTTCTATTTCCACCAAAAAATTATGGGGTAACCCATTTGTACGAAGGGGGGCAGGATCATTTGGCCCCCAAAAAAACTTGCCAAGCTAGAGGGGAACACAGGGGATGCAGTCGAGACCAGAGGCTCCTTAGAATTGTTTTCCATGACATGAACCTCGTTTAGAGCCATGTGTGATATTTTGGTGGCTTTAAGTTTTTGAGAATATTGTTTTTTGTAGTTATTACTTGGGTGGTCTAAGTTGTTATAGATCTGATAAAATATTCTAGCATTCTCATACACAATAGGTTGTATCCAACACCCAAGCCTAGATTTTAAAGTGATCTTGGAGGGAATAACTATATTGGTAGCAACATTGGCACGTTCGAGCACAAAAACCAATTTGGATTTTTGGATGGTAACTTTGTTGACTGTAAGCAACTAGCCAAAGGATTTGGTAATTCTTTGGAACATATTGTAGCTATAGAGCTCTAGAGGAAAAATAGGCACATAGATCTAGGTAGGAGAAAAAATTAATAGACCCTTGAAAGAGTTAAAACCCAATTTCAATTTACACAAGGAGATGAAGTTCTTGAAATTTTTGTTAAGAGCCCAGGGGCCCCCATTTAGAATCTTCTCCAGATCTTCCTTATTGAAAAATTTAAATAAAAATAGGTCATTGACCATAGCACTTATGATGATGTTGCCTTTAGGTTTCTAGGTCAATAAGGTCGATTTCCTAACTTGGTCAATATTGGGTCTAAAAGAAAAAGGAACTCACCAACAAGGAAATTTCCTATTTTCACCAGCATTTCTTTGAGAAGATCTTCAGATAGAAGTACAAATTTGTGTCACACTTTTGGCCAACTTATCAGCACAAGTGAATTTTAGTATTTATAACTAAAAATCAAATTTGGTTGAACATATGATTTAGTAAGATTCATTCTAGGTAAGCTAAATATGTCCACAACTTTTCCAACTAAAATTGTTAGCTAAATGCATATGTAACACCACTTTGAGGACAATTTACTAAAAAAATAAAATTATTTGAAGAAATTAATGTTTCAACAGCTCTCACTAATAGGAATTTCTTTTAAAATTTTCAACCCAAAAAATATTTACTTAGGGAGAAGCAAGCTCCTTTCGATATTTGTGCCTCTGATTTAGAAGCCATTGAAGATTATTCAAACTCTTCACACTCGTGGGACGATGTGGTTTCTACTCGACATTCTCCTGTGACTTTTCCAAATAATGTTATGATCAAACATGAAGCTCCCTTCAATCCAAACACACCTTCTATGTATCTGAATAATATATCTCAGAGGCATGAGGATTGTTATCGGGTTCTTCATTTGTGGCTGAAGAATGCTCAAAGGGGTAAACTCAACAAGGTGCCACCAAATACTTCAGCTCATTGTCCAAATGCCTTTTCTCTCAAGGAAACTATGCAAAGCAAAGGGGCCAAAAAATAGGTTCGTAAAGACTCGACGAAATCTTCTTCCAAAGAACCGGATCTTGTGAAAATTTTTCTACCTATGGATGTTTTGAGTCCACAAATACATGATCTTAGGGATCATGCTCTAATATGTAAGTTTTGGAACTTTCTACCCCTTGTTGAAGTTTTAAAAGATTTGATATATTTTAAATGGGATGGGGCTAATTAGCTCTTTTATATAGATCAGGACAATGGTTTTTTCATTATTTTTTTTCCACAAAGATGTAAAGAGATTTGGTTTTGAAGGTCAAATCTTGGTCTTTTGAGGGTTCCGGGCTATACACTCAGGCTTGGACCCCAAATTTTGATCCCTCTTCTGCGGTAATTAAATTTGTTCCTTTCTAGATTTAATTACCGAATCTTTCGTTAAAATATAGGGAAATGGGTATTGTCGAGACCATTGCTAATCACTTGGGGATTTTTGTTTGTCATGACATGGATTTTTTTACAAATCCATATAAACCAATTAGGGTATGTGTCTTGTTACATAATTTGAAGGAGTTACCTTCAATAGTGAAGATAAATTCAAAGTTTGGGTCTTGCGAGAGGCAAGTCATCATTGATAATCCACAAAATGTTTGTGTTGGCTACCATTTAGTGGGGCATTCTATCCAATAGTGGTCTAAAACACAAGGTCCTTCTTATTTTCAAGTTCCACCTTTTGTTGAGAGAAATACTTCTGTGTTGAAGGAAGATCTGAATGAAAAAACACCTAGCATTGGGGATAAAAATCTCACTAAGATTTCAACAGAGAATACAAGCAAGGAGGGTCCTGCACATAAAGTGAATTCTGAGTTGGCCTTGATACCCTCTAATGTTAGATAATCTCAATGTAATGACTTGGTTTTGAATGTTTCTACTCAAAGGGCGAGGAAAGGAAAATGGGTGATGGCCAACTCTTTTGACCTTGGATCCATACCATCCTCATCTTATATCATTGGCCTTGATTTGCTAACACAAGATTTTGTTTCTTCTAAAGAATCCTTCCATACTAATGATATTAAACCTTCTAATATAGGGGGTATGTTTTAAAAAAGGGATAGGGTTCTTAAGTTTACTATTAACTTGCCTAGTGATTGGTTGATTACCCGACTCTTTGCAATTGAGGATTTATCCTTGAATCTATATACTCCAAGAATTACAATACAAAATTATCATCAGTAAGACATAATTACTTTTATGATATTATGGGGAGATAATATGGTACCAAAGTCGAAGAGTCTATTTGAAGATGCTCATTTTGTTTCCCCTTATCCTTTGAAAACTATGGTTTTCAATTTTCTAGCAGAGATTCAGAGGATGCTAGGTTCGATTTGCAAGAGATCCTTGTTATGGGTCAGACCAATAATATTTAATGTGGGGTGGACAGTAGGTCAAAATTGGTTGCCACAAACTTATTTGAGGAATTTTCAAAAGAAATGGGTTTGGATAATCAACATACAGAGGAAGTTGAGACTATTTGACAAAAAAAGGTGCTAATGCTGATGGAGTTTTCATTGCAAAATGTGGTTCCATTTTTCAATCTCCTACAACTAAGTCACTTGGGAGGAGAGGAAGAAAACCTAATGTAGTAAAGATGCAAGAAGAGATTGATTTAAATAAACATTCAGATGATAAGGATAATAATGTAGAGGAAGAAATTGGTTTTGATGTTTCAAAATAGTTATCTATCAGTCAAACACCTCTTTTATCCCCTATAGTTAAATCACCTAGTAAGAGAGGAAGGAAGTCAAATGCAACAAAACTACAGGAGGAGATTGCTTCTAGGATTCAGTTAACCTTAGATAGTAACATAAAGAAAAGATTGAGGAGAGCAGGTTTCTCTCCTTAATCGTTATGAAGATTGTCTCTTGGAATGTTAGGGGATTAAATTCCCCTAACAAAAGAGCCCAAATTAAACATCAAATAAATTTGTCAAGGGCTGATATAGTTCTATTACTAGAGACTAAGTTATCTAAGGAAAGTTATCAAAACAAAATTACCAAGTGGACTTTATGGAAGTCTTGTTCAGCTGTTGCTCAGGGAGCATCTGGAGGTTTGTTAACTTTATGGAACAAAAAAAATTGTACAAATGAAACCTATCTCTGATAGTCCACATTGGCAGTTGTTATGTGTTACTCATTTTGATCTAGCTTTTTTGTTGATTAATGTGTATGCTCCAAATTCAACAGTAGGTAAGCAAAATCTTTGGAAGGAACTTGAGCTAATTTTTGAAGAATTAGGAGTAGAAAAAATTGTTCTTGGTGGAAATTTTAATGCAATTTTATCTCCTCATGAAAAGATAGGAGGGATTTTTCCTCCTCAAAAGATAGTGGAAGACTTTACTAATTTTGTACATAACAATGCACTTGTTGATGTGAAACCTGAGAAAGGAATTTTTACATGGAAAAATAAGAGGCGGGACTTTCTACAAATAGTTGTCAGGTTAGACAGATTTCTAATCACCTCAAATTGGGTAGTAGATAAGTATGGGAAATTGTCTGAGATTTTACCGTGGTCATGATTAGATCATTTTCCTACTTGCTTAAGTATTGTTGACACTAATTCTTCACAAAAGTGGAGAGCTTCTTTTAAATTTGAATCAATGTGGTTTAGACATAGTGAGTTCCTACCTTTTTTGAAAACATGGTGGATGGAAGCACCTATGAGCAAGGTTCCATCATGTATAGATTTTTCATGTGAAAGGAAAAGTAAAGCTATGGAATATACATGTGTTTAAAACTATTTTTCATCAAAAAGATCTGATCTCCAAACAATTGGTAGATATAAATGAGAAAATTATAAGTCAAGGGTTGATTTTGAAAACTTATGAACTTCAGAAAAGTCTTCAATCAGAATGGGAAGAATCTGTTTTGCATGAGGATCTCTATTGGTGACAAAAATCTCGGGAATTGTGGCTTAGAGAAGGTGATAAGAATACCAATTTTTTTCATTCTTCAACTCAAGTTAAGAAAGCTAAGAATGCAGTGTTTCAAATTCAAGAGAGTAAATCAGGCAAGTGGTTAAATAATGAAATGGACATACAAAATGAAGGGATTAAATTATTCTCTAATTTATTAGATCAACTCCCATACAACAATAAGATTAGATTGGAACTATAAGAGATGAAATGTTGCAAGAAATTCCTACACTTGTCACTGACCAAGATAATGTACAACTTAACAAGCCCTTTACTCTTGATGAAGTGAAATCTATTATTTTCTCACTCAAGCCTGATAAGGCTCTAGGACCAGATGACTTTACAACAATGTTTTTCCAAAAATGTTGGGATTTTCTAGGAAAAGATCTTCTTAAGGCCTTGGAAGAGTCTCAAAAATATTGTTCCATGCTTAAGTAGTTTAATGTAATGCATATTGAATTAATTCCAAAGGTAAATGATTCAAATTATTTCTTATAATTTTGACCTATATCTCTTTGCAACACAATTTACAAGATATTTATTAAAGCAATCTATCTTTGATTGTTACCCATCATTCCTAAGCTAGTCTCAGAAGAACAAGGTGGTTTTGTTCCTGGAAGAGAGACAACAAAGGGTGCTTTAGTGGCACATGAGGTATTGCACTCAATTTCTCTGCACAAAATATGTTCATTTATCATTAAGCTTGACATGATGAAAGTTTATGATAAAGTGGATTGGGTCTTTCTAATTAAAGTTTTAAAGAAATTTGGTTTTAATAATAAATGGTGAAAATGGATCTTATCTTGCTTGAATGTTGCAAAATTTTTAGTTTTAATTAATGGCACATCAAGCTTTTCTAGTTCAACACAAGTGTGAGGTAGGGTGATCCTTTATCGCCTTTTTTGTTCATAATATTACCAGAAGCTCTTAGCAGAATAGTCAAAAAATCACACTTACAAGGCTTGTGGAAGAGTATCTCAATACCTTCCACTGATGTATTCATGACACATTCTCTATTTGCGGATGACACATTATTATATTACTTAGCTCAACTCCAAAGGCCAAGTATATTAAGACTGTTCTAGATAAATATTCAATTGCATCAGACCAGAAAATAAATGTGGAAAAATCCAAGATTTATACTTTTAATATCAGATTGGGATTAGAAAAGAAAATTGTTAATCATCTTGGATTTCAAACAATAGAATTTCCTTGTAAGTACCTTGGGATACCATTCTTTACTAGTCCAAACAAGGGAAAAATTTAGTGGCGAATCTTCACCAATTGGCGAATTCTAGGACTTAGCCAAGTCAAAATTGGAAAATTTCTCACACCCAACAAGGTGTTCAAATCGCCCAGATTTAATGAACTATAGGTCCAATGCATGTCTATTCGATAATGAGTTCTTTTATGAGGCATATTTAAGCAACAAATTCACCATTGTCAAACTACGCGTTTCAAATGGACCGACTAATATTTTCGCATGGAATCCCATAAGCATTTAATAAAACACCTACATACTTGCCAATACTATTAAAACAACATTGTATCACGGCCCATTTCACCAATTAAAATTTAAAAATAGTTTCTTGTGAAGAACCATTTCACCAATTAAAATTTATAAATAGTTGCTTATGAGGACCTATTTTTCCAATAACATTAAAAAATAATTACATTTGAGGACACATTTCGCCTTGAAAACTGCAACATATCATTGTATAAGTACGCGGTATTCACCAAATTTTTTATATACCATTTAAAAATCCCGCGAAATTTTTCAAATATGGAATCATGGATTGATATAAATACAATCGAAAGTTTCATTTATTCTTACGCATTTTGTTCGGTTCTGAGGTTCTACTTCTCGATTAAGAAGTTAGCAAAAAACAAAAACATAGACTTCAAGGTGAGTGATCATTTCTTCATAGTGTTATTAGTTATAATAATAAGTTTTCTTTATCTCTTTACCATTTTTGCTTCAATCTTAAAGATGATATTGAGTAGGGAATGGGATCTATATTATTATTCTCTATCCTTCTTAAACAAGAAGACATTTTTTTCCTATTTTTATTCGAAATGAGAGATGAATATGTCAAGCGAATTAGAGATCAATATGTCTAGTGAATCAAGTAGCAAGGGTAAGGTTCTTTCCGCTTCTTAGGGTGGTAGGGCTCCTTCCATTCCTCAGGGTGGTGAAGAGACTCCTACTGCTCCTCAAGATGTTGAAAATACTCCTGTCGCTCCTTAGGGTGGTGAAAATACTCCTGTTGCTCCTCAAGGTGGTGAAGAGACTGGGAGGCCATTCAAATTCCCAAAACTTAGATGTACCATATAGTCTTACTTTGGCATTTCCAAAGCTTCTAATCCATTAGGTCAAGATGGAGCTACATCATTAACTCTTCCACCAAATATTGGTAGCATTCACAATACCTCACCACCACTGGAAGGTCAAGTTGAGATTGTCATTGAGTTAAATAAAAATGTATCAAATGAGGATCTAGATGGAAATACCATAGAAGATGCTCCAAGGGATACCCTGGTTAGCTAGAATGAGATAATTGACTTGGATGAGGATGATGTTGGTAGCAAGAAAAGGAAAAACAAACCAAAAAGGGGGCGCAAGTCAGAAATGACATGGAATTTTCAACTTGGTTGGTTGTCAAAGTACCCATTCATTGTACTAGTGGGGAAAGAAAACGATATTGAAAATGAAACATTGGCCAAATGTATGATTTTTACTTGGAAATGTGGAAGAGACAAGACATTATAGCTAAAGATTGACACTATAGAAAAGCATATCGGTAAATTTTATGAAAAAAAATCATTGACGGAAAGGAACAATCAGTCGTATGATTGAAATCAAAGGAAGAATGTCTTCATGTTAGGTATGTCGCGGATTATGAAGAGCATCACCAAAAAATGTCAAAGCTTGTTGCAGGTAAAGGTACACTTGAGGATCAATTTGGAAAAGCAATGGAAGCAACAAATCTGTCAAAAACTATTCAGATGAGTGTTGTTTTTCATATTTTGTCTAGAGGGCATCCTATGATAGACTACCCAAAATATTCTGGTTTATTATCTTATTTGAATGTTCCTCACTATCCCTACTCACATTGGCCAGTAAAAACTGGATGACAATGGGAAAACTGTCTTGTTGTGCAATGGAAAAGGAAGATTTAAAGGATAAAGTAAAAGAGTCAAATTTCATTACATTATCTTTTGATGAAGTTACTATGGTAGACAATACTTCTTGGGTTTGTATGCATTTTTATACTATACAACAACATGTTCGCCAAGCTCATTTTCTCTTTTTTCATAAAATGAAGGACAATTCAACATCATAAAATATATTTGAACTAGTCAAGAAATCTTTGAATGAAATTGCAGGTATGGATGAGTTGAAAATTGTGAAAAAGTTGGTGTGTATAGGAGCGAATGGAGCTGCAGTGATGCAAGGTTGAAGGATTGATGTTTTCACAAAGTTACAAACTACTTGTGCACCATACATGCTTGGAATTCACTGCATGTCCCACATAATGAATTTAGCATTCAAAATTGTAAGCAAGTTTCCTACAGTATCAAAAGTCAAAAATATAGTCTGCAAGATCCACGCATACTTCTTTCGAAGTCCTAAATGTTTCACAAAATTTCAAAAATTCTCTAAGGGAATAACACTAGGAAACAGGATTCTCAAGGATGTCGATACCAGATGGATCTCCCTACATGGACCAGTGCAACGAGTTCTTTTAGAATATCAATCCTTGATTGGAGAGATGTACGAAAATTGTAGCACAGTAGACAAAGCTCCTGACCTCTTACATAGGTTAAGCAATATAGAGACACTCTTGACTTTAACTAGTTTTCTCCCCATGTTGAATGTGATGAACGAACTTGTGAAGAAATCCCAAGACAAAACTATGTATATTAATAAATATGCCAATCTACATAAACATACATACTTCGCCCTCGATCATCTATATCTAGATCTAACACAAGATGGCACAAATTATTTGATGTGGAAGAAAATTATTGATTTGAATTATCCTGATAATTATTTACAGTTTAATGCAAGTGTGCACTTATGTATCTGTGTACGTGGATATGAGATACAAATGTACCAATGTAAGACTTCCAGGCACTCTAGCAGAGAAGTAGTTGTTAACGAGGAAGATTTTAAAGGCATTGTTAAATCTGTTGGTGATAATTTGAAGGAAATTGCAAAATCTCTTTCCTTAGAGATTCATGAAATATTCCCTCAACATGAAATACTTGAAGCCATGAGTATTGTGTATCCTCAATCTTGGGAAAACTGAGATAACCCAAAACATTTTCATGCTCAAGTAAAAATATTGATTGAACAATTTTTGAAACCTGTAACATATAATGAGTAGAAAATAGAAGGAATTTTAAATGAATCTAAGCTTAGAAAATAATGTAGGATTTTTGCAACAGCTATGAAAGACCAATATAAATCCATGGGAAAGGACAAGGCCTTTGAAATAGGATCAATAAAAAAGGTTTGCACAAACTTAGGTCAGAGTGAAATATTGCGTGGTTCGATATCAAAATATTTCAAACTTTCTTATTTATGTCAAACAATGATATTGGGATCGGTGGAGGATGAGAGAGTTTTCAGTATTTTGGGGTTTTTGAAATCAAAGTTAAGAAACAAACTAGACAAGAATTTGGAAAATTTCTTGAGGATGAAAGGAATTGCTTATAATGTCAGAAATTTTCCTTTTGATAAGGCACTCGCAATCTGGAGGTCCACATGTGAAAGAAGAGGGACTGGGTTGTGCAACACTCCAATTCGAAAGGCTTGTATTGGTGGCACTGGCGGTGGCAATGGGGCTGGGACAAATGACATTGACAAAAATGACACAATTAATGTTGGATTTGAGACACAAGCTGAAGAAAAGGAAGAGCAGACTCAAAATAAAGATGACCCTTATACTCTATCTGATGATGAAAGTCAGTTTGAGGACCTTGACTCCATTTGGGAAATGGAAGAGAATTAGCAACTTTTAGGTATTTATACTGCACTTCATGATTCATGAATCAATTTCCATTGTTCCAAACTATAGTTGATGATATTTTATATTGTATTAAATGAAAATTGAAATTTTGAATCATTGCACTTCATGATATTTTATTTTATATTGCACTTCATGAATCATATTCCAAACTTTAGTTGATGATATTTAATATTGTATTCCATGAAATTGTGATATTTATATTTTATATTGTATTCCATGCTATTGAATTTGATATGTGATTCTTTATCATTTTTAAAGAAAAACACTTATCACACTACTTATAAATTCCTATTGCATTTCCATTCACAAAATCTTTAATAAATAATTGAAAGGAATATTAATCCATTCCTTGAACAAAAGCTAACAGTTCAACATAAATAACTTATAAAGGCATCCATACAACTTAAACAATAAAAGCTTAAACTACCAAATCACCTAAATTATACTGAGAAATCCTTACGCATCCATCACCATAAAATCTTTATTCATAGATAAACATTCCACAACAATGAAACTAACCAAAAATCTATCATTCCAATAATAGACAATCCACTGACAAACTACTTAGCAAAAGCACAATAAATCTACATAGTACACACCATAACTCAAAGATTACGCATGCATGAACTTCACCATTGTCTTTCTATATTGAAATAACATAAAAGCAATAAAAATAGTAGAGTTTTTTTTGTCTTGATAATGGTTTCTTGAAGACAACCTTTTTATAAATTAAAATAAAAAGTCTTTGAAGTATAAAGAGAGCCAAATTAAAGAAAATAACATAAAAAATAAAAACTAAACAGTGGTCCCACTCCCAACATGGACTCCTTCACTTTCAATTATTTCCACCTCCTCCTTCAGTAACACCTCTTGTTCCTTTACTCTTTGCTTGTATTCTCGGTACTTGGTGAAAATTGCAATAATGTCCTTGTTCCCTGGCATTGTAGTAATCGGTAACCTAGTTCTCTAGTTGTCCAAAGCATTTTCAGACTCAACCAACATCTGAGATCTTTTCTCTTCTCTAGATTTATAAGTCTTCAGGTGGATCTACATTCCACTGAGTTTCTAGGACTCCCATGTCACTATAGAAATATCAACTATTTCTTTATTGAATATCTCTCTAAACTTTAGAGAGATTTCTCTTATATCTAGAATCCTTTCATCAAACTCATCAATAATTTCCACTCCCGGAATATTACAATCTTCTTTAATTTCCACCAACATTTCATAATATTGATCAAGTGTGTTATTAATTTCCTTCACTAGATTATCATACATATTCAATTTCCATTCCAATGAATTAGAATAGGAAGGGTCTAGCTCCTTAGGATTATGCACAATTTTTTCACCAATTAATATCTTCGGATCCATAGAGTTCAATTCTTTCATTTCCTGAGAGATTACATAGAGACTAGTTTGATCTTTTCTGGCCTGCTAAAGTTCTATTACTAACTCATTCCTCTTGTTAGAAAATCGAGTGTAAAAGAGAACATATTTATTCAGAAAGAAGATAGCCTCTTGAGATATTTTATCGATCCCCTCACAAGCAACTCTGGAATAAGTCAAATTCTTTTTAATTTTCTCTATGGTGAGCACATCGATGCCCTCTGCCTGAGAACTTAAGGCTTCATTAGATGTAGGAGGAGTGTCCATTGAAGAAATAAAGTTACTCAATGTGATGACTTGAGATTGTAGTTTTATATTTTCTTTCCTCTATTCTTTCACTCTTTTAATCAAGGTATTGACTGAATAATTGGCATTGTACACATCACCTTTCAGTGTTGGAGGCCCCATATCAACATGTGTGACTTTGTAGTCCACCTCCATAATTTGATCTTCATTTAAATCCTTGACATGGTCAACAATTTCTAAAATTTGATTTCCAGAAGTAGCATCAGTCACCATCCTTGACATCCTCTTGGATTTCTTAGGTTTTGAAGAGGGGTATGTGCAGGATCATCATGGAAAAAATAGGCCCTTAATTGGCGAAAAATTTAGAAAAATCAGAGTTAGGCAACTTGACATAAAAATTCAATGAATAATTTATCTATATTATTTCAAAAATATGTAAGAATAGAATCTATAGAAAATTGAATGTATTTTCTAAACTACTATGTTTATTTAAAAAAAACTATTTGGTGAAAATTTAAAATTGCAATGTAGTGTAGAATTTTAGGGAAAAAAAGAAGTAGGTGTTTGTTTGACCCCTAACCACAATAAAATGATAATATTTTTTATAATATTTTAGATATAAGTAGAGGACTCATGTACCAATGTGATGCATATTTTTTGTAATTTTTTTCAAGTAAATAATTAATTATGATTTTTTATTACAACTTTTAAAAATATAAAACTTCGTATTCGACCATCTTAAGCCAAAACTTCATGAAATTCATTTTTTTAATCCTATAGTATGTGAAGCATATAATGTGATACCGTTGAAAGCTATAGATGTTTTTCAATCAACCTATCAATCAATACTTTAGTTGTAATTCAAATGGAAAATGAATAATAATTATTTATTAAATTCAAAGTAAAGTATAATTTATATTGGTGGAAAGCTAAGAATCTCCTTTAAAAACCCTTTTTATTTCATCATTTTTTGGTAAAAAAAGGTCTTCAACCACATACCCTACACATACCCATCATATCACCACTTTTTGGCCCATCATGATCCTGCACATACCCAAAGTTTTGAAGTAACTTTGCAACTGTATCCACTCCAACTGTTATTGTAGGAATATGCTTTCTCTTCCTCTCCACTACTTTTTTTAGCCATCCTGGGGAGGCTACTACTAGACCAGAATCTTCATTTCCACTAATATTTTCTTTAGGAGCGCTAGGAGTGAAAGGTGGATTATCAACTGGAGAAGAGGGAGATTCAAACAGAGGAGGAAATATATTATCTTCAGTGATTTGTTGAAAAATACCTTCAGAATCTGTAGCCACAAGTTTTTCTTGATTGGTTTTCTTCTTAGGGGTAGGAGAAAGCACACTATCTTGTTTACAGATGCAATTCAACTTGACTGTTTCTTCTAGCCTATCACCATCACCTCCTAACTGAGAATTTGCACTAGAGGACCTAATAGAGGGTTTCCCCAATGATACACTTGCACTAGATGCTTGTGTAGACCCATGTTCATTCTTCTATGATGACTTAGGCTCCTGAATAGGACCATCAACTTTCCGCCATTTCCCATCCAACCAGTCCTGGGTTCTTTTAAGCACCAGGGCAGCACACACCCTCATATCTAAAATTTCACTTTGGCTCCAATCAACCCTAGCGTAGGATTTATCAGGAAATTTTTCATATGTAGGATCTATGATTGTTGAATCCTCAGCTACATTTTTTGAGAATGTGAAATGACAGACAAAAATCCTGTATTTGTTTTAGTGTTAGCTCATTTAATCTATTCTCAAAACTTCATTCTCATCGACATAATCTTCCCAAAAATCTTCAATAGATGGGTGATGCCAATATAAGCTCTCTCCATAGAGGTTTTGCTTCAGAAAACCCTTACAATCAAAATTATCTCTCATAGATAGATTCTAGCGGTTATATTCCTTGAGAATTCCTTTAGCTCCCTTGGCCATTTGGTTTATTTTGTGCATTAAAGAAGGGGTCTCTGATGGGAAGACATGCCCTCATTTCCCCATGTTCGTATACTTAATATTAACCATGGCCATTTGTTGAAAAACTTCCAGAAATATTAGTAAATCTTCAGGATACCGAGGTAATTTAAATGGGGCTTTCTCAAAACCCCCTATTGGGTACATGTGCAGGATCATCATGGAAAAAATAGGCCCTTAAAAGGAAAAAAATTTAGAAAAATCAGAGTTAGGAAACTTTACGTAAAAAATTGAATAAGTTATCTATATTATTTCAAAAATATGTAAGAATAGAATCTGTGGTAAATTGAATGTAGTTTCTAAACTACTAGGTTTATTATTTAAAAGAAAAATCTATTTGGTGAAAATTTGAAATTTCAATGGAGTAGTAATTAAATTTCAGGGAAAAAATAAGTAGGTGTCTGTCCGACCACCCTAACCACAATGAAATGATAATATTTTTTTAGAAGATTGTAGATATAAGTAGAGGATTCATGTCCCGATGTGATGCATATTTTTTTTGTAATTTTTTTCCAAGTAAATAATTAATTATGAATTTTTATTACAAATTTTGAAAAATATAAAAACTTCATTATGTCTAACCACCTTAACTTGGTCAAAACTTCATGAAATTCATTTTTTGTTTAATCGATATCACGAATCATAGAATGTGACGATGTTTTGGATTCAAAAATGTGATACAATTTGAAAACTATAGATGTTTTGAATTAGCGTATTGATCAAGACTTTAGTAAATAATTCAAATAGAAAATAAATAATAATTTTTATTAAATTCAAAGTAAAGCATAATTTATATTGGTGGAAAGTTGAGAATCTCCTTTAAAACCCTTTTCATTTTATCAATTTTGGGTAAAAAATATTCGCCAGCCACATACCCTACAAATACCCATCATATCACCACTTTTTGGCACATCATGATCCTGCACATATCCTATTCTCAGATAGGAAAACTTATCAAATTGGATATAAAAACTCCCAAATTTTGATACAAGAGAAATTGATATAGGGGAAAGGCACATTTTTGGATTTCCATCTAGCTTCCTCACAACCTCCACTAAAAATGCATCATTAACACAACAAAAATCACCCATTCCAAATTGTTTAGTGAACTAAGGAAAGTGTTTATAGATAGGAATATCATAAGTTTGGGTTCCTTATGGCTCTAACCTAGGCCAAAAGGACCTTTGACTGCCTACAATGTACATCAGGCAAGATCACATACAAAAAGTAGCAGTCTTATGGAAATTAATTAATTGCTCATTCAAATGGAAGCAAATAACTTTAGCCCAATCAATGAAAATATTCTCATCACAGAATATCAAGATAAACCGAAACATCCAATCCTCAAATAACTCAACTTATGCATTCCAAACAATTCGGTGAAATAAAGCAATAACATCTGCAATTTCTCCCTTAAAATGCACTCTTTTGAGTTTACTCGATAGTTGTGACTTACCTTTTTTTTCAAACTTCAACTAGGTTTTGGCCATGGAGTTCTTACACTAGTATTTATTCACTTTGAAAAATTCACCTACCACTACGACATACATTTCTTCTATAGGTTCCCTTTTTGGAATCCCCAACATGTGGTAAATAGTTTTAGGAGATATTTTTGCAATTACAGTCCCGTCTATGGCTTTAATTTCTCGTGTCTACGGAATGTACCTTCCCACACATGAACTTATCAAGTCCACACTCAACACAACTTCTGGAAACCCTCCATTGTGAGTTAGCCTACTTTCTAAGAGTTTTATATCTAGGTTAGACTTGTCATCCCTCTCCAGGTGCACCCAAAATTCTTCTAACTTAAAAGGTCTAAGCGTCGTATCCCTTACGTCGACCCAACATTCACTTTGCATGAGCACAAATTCATGGAGAATGAATGTTTGCACTTGAGAAGTACTAGCCTTGGCAAAGGACGAGAATGCAAGCTAAATGTCTGAGAAAAAAATGTTTGCACTTGAGAAGTTCTAGCCTTGGAAAAGAAAGAGAATGCGGGCTAAATGTTTGAGTAAAACTTCGCCACCCACTTATGTTGTTATTTTTTATAAGACGTTCTTTAAATGCAGCATTCAATTTCATTCCTCAAAAAGATAGCCTTTAATCCTGCATGCTTTTGGAAAAACCTGAAAAGACAACTCAAGTTTAGTCTACACATAGCATTCAATGAGATGTCAAATGGCAATGCCTTTGAAAGGAAATATAAGTCCATAATGTCATGTGGTCATTGAAACCTGGAACCTTAGAACCAAAGTTTTAAGTTTAAAAGTTTTCGAAACCTCCGACCCACCAACTAGATCCACACACTGTAACTCAAAGGTTACTTATGCATGAACTTAAGTTACTCAACAAAGTGAACCAAATTGGGGAATCAAGTAGTTATGAAAATTTAAAACTTTGCAACATGGTTATAAAATTTAGAGGACTAGTGACTAAGCTTGCTTTGCTCCCTTATTTTGAGTCTATCATCTCTCCAGTAGCCAACTATAACATTTTACATGAATTATTAATGAAATATGATCAATGATCTTTCATTAATTTTCTTTGTCATTATGCATTGATGTGTGTTTTAATTTTGGCTCTAGTTTAATGAACCAGTTAAAGTACCTTGATTAAAGCATGAATTCATATAAATAATTAGTGGATTTGATAAGTAGTCATGGAGATTGAGTATTGATGTGTGAATTGTAATACAATTTCACTAAGATTATGGATGCCTAGAATTAAAATCATCTTATAGTTCACATTTTAATTGTGTTAAAAGTAAAACATGAACATGTACTCAGCGATTTATAAGTCAACTCAATGCTTAATAACATATTAACAATAGTATTAGTAGCATATACAACAATGAACATCAGTAATTGTTTAAAGTGTATCTAGTAGTTAAAACCACTACCAATTTTTTTTTTCAAATGATAAAATAAATTATAATACAAATAATTTAACATCAACACATTACTGAAGTCTGAGTTGGAACAAAGAAAATTCTGCACAGAGCTAAGTTGGGACTTGGAAACTCATATCATCAAAAATCAAAAATCAAATCACTGCAACACTTTTTCTAGCAACTTCAATTGTTCAGGTGGTGGAATTGTCATTTGTTCTAACTAATGTTGTTTGAATTGAAGATTTGTTAACAATTCATTATTCAAATTGGAACCTATCTTGGATTCTTCAATCGATTTTGCATTCAAGGTTAGCAACGGTTTGATGGAATCCAAGTAGTTCACCACATCTAGGTTGTAAGAAAATTGGCCCAAATCAATCTTCATTGCATCCTCCATCTTGTTTCTAAAATCATTCTTTCCAATGAATCACTCATTTGTGTCAAAAGCCTCTAGCAAAGCAAGCTCTGTGAAGTTCCTTACCTTTCCATCCACCTTCTTCCTTATTTGCAGCCAAATACAAATATTCCTTTGTTTCATGCATTCCCAAACACTTTTCAATGATAGATGACAATGTCATTGATGTAACAAGCCGATTAGTAATCCCTTTTGATTTCAAAACATTGTCACTGGCTATGTAGACTATTTCTTGAATTTCATTTGCAGATTTCTCTAATGCTAGCACGTATTTGTTGTCCACTAAATATTTGTTGAGCTTCTTATGATGTTGTCTGATAGCATCAATCAATTGAAAAATGTCACACAAATGATCAATCCTCTACATTATTTCATACAAGATCTTTTGTTTCATATGCCTCATTGTCTCTCTACAAAATGCAAATAACTTATTTTGACAAGAATCAATTTCACTTTTTGCTTCCATCAGCTATGCCTTCAATCTTTCATTTCTTTTTCTCTCCTCCAATTTTTGTTCCCACTGTGCATTTCCATTCACAATGCTTAGTCTTAGTTTTTCTAAAGTGGATTTTTCCTCATCATATTTCTTGTTGCTCTCATCTACCCTTTGCTTCAGTTCATTCACTCTAGTCTCATTCAACTTATCCTCTTTGCTTGGTGATGCAGAGATAATTTTTTTTATTCTTTTTTCTAATTCTTTGCTCTTGTTATCTACTACTTTACTTTGTGCTTTCTCATTTGCTAGGTCTTTCTGTAACTTTTCAATTTGATTCTGCAACATTTTTTTCTCTCTATCTTGATTTAGCAATGGTGTGTACACCAATTCATTGTTCTTCTTTGATACATTAATTTTGTCAGTATTTTTGAGTCCAGAAAAATCCAATTGAATATTGTTCACCTAGAATTCAGATCGATCCATCTGATTTGTTGGTTTGTTTTGAACTGTGGGAACAAGAAATGTGTACTCCATGATTTCTTTATTTGTGTCAAATGTGGGAAATACCATGGTGTTGCAAGCTCTGAAGTTACAACAGATGCACTCTCCATCATTTGCCTCTTTTCTTTTTTATTCATGTCTAATTTATTGTTAAACTCTTCAATGTAATCAAAACCTAGGGATGCAAGAACAATGGAATGCTTTAATGACAAAGGAATATGAGTACTTGCAGTTGCTAATGATGTCACATCTAGACTAACTGGCGGTGGGGGGTGCCTAGAAATAACTCCTTTGTGGTGGATCCACTGGTAGTGTGACTTGGACCTGTCAAAATCCTTTGCCTCTTTTGTATGCATTGATCACTTAGTGTTTCTATGGTATCTTGTATTGTTGTCCTCTTACATGTGTAATTTGTTGTTGTAGCACATGTTGACCACTACTAGTACTACTACCCATACCATCACCACCAGAGGTAGTGCCAGTTGCACTAAGCTCTCCACCATTGGCATGTCCTAGTTGTGATTGTGTCTAACCATGAGATTGAGGATGAGGATTTTAAGCTCTAACAAATTGACTTGTATGCCCTAGGTATAATTTTTCACCTCCAAGCCCAAGTCCATATTTATCAATTTATTTTCTTTGCTCTACATCTATTACCATCCAAGGGCCTTGTCTTTGGGATCCCAAAGGACCACCTTCATAACCCATTTTTTTAGCTATGGCTGCTCCAGTAGTATATGCTTCTTTTGTGGCCTCACTTAAACCAAGTTTGAAATTGACATGGATTTTTTCTTCCCTATCATCATTATATTCATGATCACTTTCTTTATCTTCTTGTTCATTTGGATGCTCTATATTCCACAATTTTCTAAACTCACTATATTCTTCGTTATCTCCATACTCTGCAAGAGCTCTTGGATCACCTAGTTCCTTCCTCATAGATCAAAAGACAGTTATTTTTTATTGTGACCAGTTTTTTTCTATAACTTCCTTCTCTCGAGAATCTGGTATTTTTACTCTACTAGATGGTTTAACACTTTTTTGATAAAAAATGTTGTACCTCCTGATTGTCTTTTGATGCAATGCCATAATTTATGCTAACAATTGTTCAAAAGAAATACCATTCTCAACAAAAAATTTCTCCATTGCAATTTTGACCTCATCCCAAGAATCCTTGTTTCTCAAGTTTTCAAGCAAGGGTTTACTTTGATGTTGAATTCTACTTGCAACATTCTTATTGAGCATAATCATTCATTTAATGGTGTCACATGGATCATACTGCCAATGACACATAGCATCAAAATAAAAAAAATTCAAAAGATTATGTGTCACACTAAATGCTTTTCTCTCGAATGTGATCCCTCCACATGAAAAAGGTAAAGAAGGAAATAAGGTCTTCTTTTGCTGACTGGTAAAGTGTAGTTCATAAGTATTCTACATCCGCCTTACATATTCCAAAGAAAAAACCCTTTCTATCACATGTATTGGAAGTTTGTATGGCTATACTCCCAATCCATAAAACCTTAGCACATTATATTCTTCCATTAAGTACCAATCAACCAATTGTATTTCTTTTCCTAGTTGAATGTAGTTTCTACATGACATAGGAAATATAGGAATTGGAGTAATTGTAATTGCTTGATGCAATGGAGCCAAAAAGTAGTCTACAAAATGACTGTAGTTCCTTCGAGAATCATGCAACCTTATAACAATGGTCCATTCATATACCAGAGTCATTTTCTTTTGCTCAGGATTGCTATAGGGCTGAATATGAAGCTTGTTGGTCTGAAACATTTCTCTAAATTTGAATAGAAAAAGATAGCACAAGTAGGTTGTGAACGTAAATGTCTTGGTAGAACCTACAATGGATTCTACAATGTGCTCAATAAAATTATATTTGACATGTGGAACACCATAATTGATATTATACACCATTTCAAGGAGGCATGCACTCACTTTCAAATTGCTATCCAGTCCAAGGAAAAATGCTAGCATGTAAATAGTAGCCTGAACCCATGGTCTAAAAATATCCAAATCATAAGGAGGCTTATGATCACCTTTCAATTTGTTTCTATCCTAAACTATTCTATTTAAGAAAGAATTTTTCTCCATTTCATCCACTACTTCATAATCAATAGAAAGCTTTTGTAGGTCAATGTGGACATTTCCAAATTCTTCGGTTGTAAACCCCAACACTTTTCCAAGCTATTTTTCATTAATGGATAAAAAATATTCTTTGCTATCTTTATTAACAATTTCTCTTTTGTTATCATCATAATTTTGGGCACAGACCATGATAAATTTTGGGCAAGGGAAAACCTCATGTAACATCATGCACCCTAATCCAATTACCCATAGTGCACTGATACTATTAAATTGCATTTTCTTTGAGGCCTTATTCTGAGATGAAAATCTAAGTTCTAAGGTATGCCTACCATAGGTTTTAGGATCATAAATGTCATGGTATTCATCACTGAAACCTGGGGTTTTAAGAAATTTTGCATAATGTATTTTTTTATTTGACATTGCTCTAGTGGTACTACTGGTAGACATGCTTATACAATGTAAAACTATGAATTCCCTATTAGTCCTCCTTAATTTTTCTTAATTCTTAAGTCTCTTAACGCTAAACCCAAACTTCAAAGTTTGAAAAAATAATATTTTAAGAAATGTCAAACGATGAAACGTAGCCGTAGGAATTCTTTCACTTACCCATATTTTGATTCTTGAAAATATTAATGCTCATAGTCATGGAAATTGGGTTACTAGAATGGCTTTGTGGGAAGTGGAACTATGGAACCCAAAATAGGGTGGTGTGTTGTAATGAGAAAACTGAAGACTGAAATCTCATCGTGTGTTGACCCTCTCACTTAAAAATAAAATCACTTAGCAATATAAACTAAAAGTGATTTTTTTTTTAACATTAAAGTGAATGAAACCAAAACGTCTACTTGTTGCTTCCAGACTACACAATACACAATTAGTACATGGTTGTTGCTGACAACATTTAAAATTAAAAAAAGCTATTTAGTCTTGCATTGGCAACAAATTCTAAACCGTTGATCTTTGTAAATCTAATGGTTATAGGGTGATTCCAAAGGTTTAAGTTTGCAACCCTAGCACTCCATGTATTTCATTCCGGAATGCAACTACAACCATACATCAAATGTTCATCGAATGGTTGAGTAATTTATGATATAAATAATAAACATGTGTTATAAAGTTTTTTTAACCATTAATGCACTCAGATTGACATCAAGGCCTTTATAAAATGAATTACAATGTCACATTAATAACACAACCATTAATAGCACAGTAACATTTAACATTGCAAAGGACTTAATAAAAGGAATTACAATGTCACATTAATAGCACAACCATTAATAGCACAGTAACACTTAATGTTGAAAAGGACGTAATAAAAGGAATTACAATGTCACATTAATAGCACAACCATTTATTTTATTACAACTGAATTACAATGTCACATTATAACATAGTACAAATACAAATGTAAGCGCAAGCGCCAAGCTTTTGCTGGAATGCTGGTGAAACGTAAATGTAATACATGTGTGTCTGAAAATAAATGGGACTTGTCAGGTCAAAAATGTGCTCTAAAAATAAACACATGGGACTTTCAAGATCAGCCATGGTGTCTGAAAATAAATGCATGGGGAAAGGCAGGCCAATCAAATCAGGGAAATGAGAGTTGTGAAGATACAAAATGTACTTCTCCCCTTTGAAAATTAGAGTCGTGCAGAAGATGAGGGGTTCTAAAAATGCTCCCATCTTCTACTTGTAGCTTCCATGCACTAGGAGAGCACTTATCTCCATCAGAGCTCCTCATCTTGGCTCAAAACCTATCTGAGAAGTCAGGTGAACTAAATCAACTTCTTTCCAATTCCACCCATTATGAACTTGAAGGAAATTGGTCTTTTACTCTATAACTACATAACTAAATGTAGGAGAATTTAGAGTATCCCTAATAATGCCACATCATCTTCTTCCTGAGTCCTTATTAACCCTACAAAATGAAAACCCTTATGACAATTCAAACATTGCACTCAATAGTAAAGCCTTTAGCCTTCAACGAATGATTTCAATTTTTCAGTTGTGCTCACTATCCTTATTTATGGGCCAAAAGTGTCACCAATAGTTCCACTACTAGCTTGGTCCCTATGTACACCTCACACGTGTCATGTGTGAGGTTAGGTATAATCATGATTCATAATAGTGATTCGCGCAAACAAAAAAAAACAACTTAAATTTTAATTGATTCGTGTAACTTAAGCCTTACATTTATTTAAATGTTTAATTTGATTGATGTCTAGACTCTAACAGCCTCACTACATGCAAAATGCACCTCAAGCTGAAAAGTTGTCAATTTTCAAAATCGCCAATGCCACTCAAATGATATGAAATCATTACAAATTTTGTTTCACTAGCCATTTAGTCCTATATTGGCAGCAAATTCTAAATCATTGATCATTGTAAATCTAACAGTTAAAGGGTAATTCTAGAGGTTTAAGTTTGCAAGACTGGCACTAAGTGCATTTCATTTCAGAATGCAACTACAACCATACATCAAATGTTCATCGAACGGTTGAGTAATTTATGAATTATGATATAAATAATAAACATGTGTTTTAAAGTTGTTTTAAACTTTAATACACTAGGATTGACATCAAGGCCAAGGTGCCAGTAACTGAACGTTGCAAAGGACTTAACAAAATGAATAATGATACCAGGAACTAGGGGAGAAGGTCAATGAAAAATTAGAAATCAATAACATTTTGGTAAACCCTAACAAGATTGAAAACTTTAAGTGTTTATAATTTTTTTGTCAATTTGATGGCAACTTTCTTTCTTCATTTGTATTGCTTTATGTTTTACTTTTAAATTTGCATGCAATTATTTCATAAATAGATAATACTTAATGTCTTAGAGGAAAAAAAAACTGTTTTGAATAGATTCATAGACACTAAACTCATAAAATAACTCTTTACTGTAAATTTAAAACAAAGATTAACACAACACAACCATTTATTTTATTACAACTGAATTACAATGTCACATTATTACATATCTTTTTAAAGATGAGTAGTTGTAGAGCAGGAAATCTCTTGTTTTGTATAAATAACATAAGTCACTTTACATAGACATAATTTATTCTAAGATGTTGCTCATGATAATGGATTACAAATTGATTCCAATTTCCAAGGTTTTGCCAGTGACAATGTAATACAAATGTGACTCTAAAAATAAATGCATGATTCCAAAGCTTCTGCTGGTGAGAATGTAGTACAAATGTGGCACTGAAAATAAATGCAAGGAACTCACCTAGCCAACCATGTTGGGGAAATGGGAGTTGTGAAGATACAAAATGTGTTTATCCCCTTTGAAAACTAGAGTCATGCAGAAGATGAGGGGTAGTAAAATTGCTCCCATCTTCTACTTGTAGCCTCCATGCATTAGGATAGCGCTTATGTCCATCAGAGCTCCTCATCTTGGTTCAAACCCTATCTGAGAAGTCAGGTGAACCAAATCAAACTTCTTTCCAATTCCACTCATTCTAAACTTGAAGGAAATTGGTCTTTTACTCTATAACTACATGATTGGAGGTAGGGGAATTTAGAGTATCCCCAATAATACCACAACATCTTCCTAAATCCTTATTAACCCAAAAAAATGAAAACCCTTATGATACTATCCACTATCACTAACCCTATTTATGGGCCACTAGTACCACTACCAGCCCGATTCGTGCAAACCAAAAAACCAACTTAGTTGATTCGTGTATCTTAAGCCTTACACATACAATTAAAATGTTTAATTTGATTGACGTCTAGCTACATGCAAACTATACCTCAATTTGACAAGTTGTCAAAATCGCCAGACTCCAGTCACCACTACCAGTGCCACTCAAATGATATAAAATCATTATAAATCTTGTTTCATTAAAGCTATGAGCTATCTAATCAATCGCTTCAGATGTTCAAAATATTGAGAAGTTCAATTATGAGAAATGAGCCTTGATCTCACCACGTGTCCGCATCTAATAGTTCTAGTGTTATTTCAGAGGTTTCAATTTGCAAGTCTATTGCTTCAGAGATTTACTTCCAGAATGCAACTACAATTGTCCATCAAAAATTCATCGAACGACCATGGTTATATTGATTTTCCTTTACATCCTTTGTGTAAGGGTGATCCCACAATAGTGGTTTACAATTTTTGGCCAAACTAGACACTAAAATATTTTTTTCTAACTAAATCTTCACTTTCGAACACCTATAGTGGCTAAACCGTGAGGAATTTGAAGATGATGCAAACTAGAGTTTTGTGACATTTTGTTTATAGATTATAAATATATTTTTTTCAATTTTTTTGGAATTAGATTGTACCTATTTTTCAATCTCCCTCGAAAACTAGTTTTTTTCAGAAAACAACATTTTTAAGGAGTGACACTCACCATATAACGCATAATTTTTTTTCCATGAAGAATAAAATTCTAATTCTTTCAAATTTAGATTTGTAACTCCAATATCTAGTGCTTACACTTGGTTAGATAGTGTTTTATTGAATATTTTTTCCTTAATCAAGTTTCGAAGTCAAACCAATTACAATTCAGACATAAGTAGACTGTATAACACGTAACCTTTTTTGTATGTATCAAAATTATTATTTTTTTTGTTGGATCAAGGACTTCCATATTTGGTGCACTCATATTTTTCAAATTTATTTTTGATAATCTTCTATTTTTCCACATGTGCAGAATAGAGAGCTTCATTTTTGGTGAAAAACCTAGATGTTTAATAAAACTAACAAATAAAAAGATAATAAAACCAAAACATATTAAAACTATAGTTGTTGGATAGCTCGTTCTGAGGACTACCTAATTCCAGTTGGGTTCGTGAAGTCTCCTCCATTTTCATCCTCAACCTGAGCTTCGAAGGGAAAAATTCTAGTTTTTTTTGTGCCAGAAAGCAGGGAGGTGGGAAAAGGGGGGTTTGCTTGAACCTGGGGGGTTTGAGTGAACCCCCAGGGGTTCGAGCGAACTAGGGTTCATTTGAACCCCCCTTTCAAAAAGGAGTTTTCATTATTTTTTTGGTGGGATGGGGTCCACTTTGCATTTAACTTGTTCGCATGAACCATGGTTCATTTGAACCCTTTTTTGGTTCGCTCAAACCAAAGGGTTCATTTGAACCCTTTTTTGGTTTGCTCGAACCAAAGGGTTCATTTGAACCCCAAAAACCAATTTTTTTTGTATGGGGTCATTTTTTGCCACTTTTCCTTCCTCACTCAAATTGTAAAGCACTTTTGTGGGTTTACTCATAAAACATTCTTAAGTTTTTAAGCCTTGGTCCTACATTCTTCCTAGGTAGTCCCTCTTTTAAAACAAACTTTATGCACATGCATATTTCTATCACTTAAGTTCTTCTATTGCTCATCACCAAAATCTAACCCATTAGGTTCATTACCATGATGATGAGCCTTGATCTCGCCACATGTTCACATCTAACGGTTCTAGTGTAATTCCAGAGGTTTCAATTCACAAATCTAGTGCTTGAGAGATATACTTTTGGAATGCAACTACAACCATCCATTAAAAATTCATCAAATGGTTGTGGTCCATAATGTCGTGTGGTTGTTGAAACTTGGAACCTTAGAACCAAAGTCTAAAGTTTTGAAGTTTTCAAAACCTCTGACCCATTGACTACAAAGATGACCAAGAAAGACTTGCAACTAAGGCTAGGAAAATCACCAAAACCTCGACTTTGGTGAACTAAGATAGGAAAGGTGGCAAGGACGATGCATTTATGAAGTGAAGATCGTAGGAAGATTAGAGTAAGTGGACATGACTAGAGGATCGATGGGTAATTAAGATCGGTACGTGTAAAGTTTGGAAAATTATTACCTCTCGACCCTCAATTAGCGAAGTTAATAATAGAGTTTGGAGTGGAGAAGAAGGCAAACAGAAAGTTTGAAAGAGTGGTGGTGGTGGCGGTGTAGCTACAACAATTTTCAAATGGAGGCCAACCTCACTCAACATTCAAGGAGGCAATTAAACCCATTTCATGGTGAAGCTTCTGACCAAAGATTAATGGGGATGTTTTTATTCACTAATGGGAGGTTGGTACAAAGTGTGTGGGTGATTTTGGGGAAATCCTTTGAAAATTTGAGGCATAGATACAGGACTAACATGGATGTATACTCCTTGATTATAGCATGGGGTTTGGACTTGGGGGAATCAACAAGCATAGTGAGAGAAGTGATGAAGATAATTGTGCATAGAAATTTCTTGGAAGGATTAGAATCGATACTTGAATGGGTAGTTCCAGGTGAAGGTTTGGACATCTGGGAAGGCTTTGAAAATGTGGAACTAGAAGGGGCAGAAGGATGCATCCCTTTCATGCATTGGCTGAAGGATGAGATTAAAAATTGATGTAGGGAAGAAGAAAGGTTAGGTTGGCAAGCATTGAAGCTCTTTATAGAGCTGATGAAGGTGGAAGCAATTATAGCACAGGTGAAAGCAGAGGTAGAGGACATGGAAGCATAGGTGGAAGCAAAGGCAAAGTGTATGAAAGAAAAAGGACAAAATGCGAGGAAGAGAAAGATGAAAGGAAAATCAACAAGGAAAGTTGGTTATGAAATGGGTAGCACTAGTTGAATTAGTAGTTTTTGTAGGGTTTTTGCAGAATTAACGTAGGACTAGTACTAAATTTTTGGCTTGTTGGGGGTTGAACCCTGTTACAGTTGTATAGTGTGAATAGGAGGTACTAGGAAGGGTAAAAGAAAGATTGAAAATATTGTTGATATATGTAAGATAGATATAGATAGTTGTGGAACTGGTTTTAGTAGGGCAGGGTTACTTTTTTTGTTATGAAGTATGTTAAGATGTTTTTTTGAAAAAAATGTTATAGTTGTAGGTGATTTTTGGATGGTTGATGAAAACAATGAGGAAAATGATGTAATATTTATTTTCATGCAATATAAAATCCTATTACCGACCAAAAAAAAAATCTAACGGTTCTAGTGTTATTCTAGAGTTTTCAATTCGTAAGTCTACTGCTTCAAAGATTTACTTCCAGAATGCAACTACAACTGTCCATCGACAATTCATCGAATAGTCATTGTTATATTGATTTGCACTGACACTTGACCACTATATTTTTTTTATTAGTTTGATATTATTTTTAATTTGCTAATATTTTTTTCTTAATCATTTGAAAATAGGTTTAATTTGCTAATGAATTTTATTTTTTAGTTTGAAAAAAAGTTTCAATCGCCCACAAAATTATTATTTTTTGGTTTGAAAATAGGTTTAATTAGCCAATCAAAATATTTTATTGGTTTGAAAATATATTTTAATTGCCAATGGAAAAATTTTAGTGGTTTTAAAAAATTTGCATTTCTCTAGGATTTTCCACAGACTTCTAGTGATTAGAAAAGATTCACCAATGGACATTATTTTTTTTTCACAAAAATAAATAAAATTCGCCACTAAAGTTAATACTTTTATTAGGAAGTATATGAGATTCTCCAAGATTTTACACCTTCGTCGAGGGGGGGTTTCTTAAAGTTTTCCCTGGTGCAAACAAAGCCTCTTATTGGGATAAAGTCATCCAAAGTATTCAGAACATGATTGCAACATGGAAGGGCATGTGGTTGTCATTATCTAGGCTTATATTATTGATAAAATCAGTCCTTTCTGTCATCCCAAACTATTATATGGTAGTACTAAAAGCACCAAAGTCTATTATTTTGTTCATTGAAAAATTAATCAAGGATTTTTTATGGAAGGGTAACATGGACAACAAAAAGAAGATCTCACTCATTTCATTGGAAAATCTTTGTGAAGATAAATTAAAAGGTGGTGTCAAGATTCATAAATTGTTAGAAAGAAATCAAGCGTTAGGTGCTAAATTAGTGTGGTATATGTATGCTAAACCACATGTGAAATGGTGTAGGCTTATGCAAGTAAAATACCTAGATAATACAAATCCAAAGAGAGCATTCATAGTAGAAAAACCACCAGAAGGCTCTAAAATGTGGAATTTATTGATTCAATGTAGAAAGGTAATCACCTTGCACCTTACTTGGGAAGTACACAATGGTTTGCAAGTAAAGTTTTGGGAAAAATCTTGGGGAGGACATGTACCTTTGAACACAATACATAATCTGCAAAATATTCAAACTCTTCTTATAAGGGATTGGGGGAGTAATATGAATGATTATTTTGAGAGCATAGATGAGTGCACTGGGAAAGTAAAATAGAAAGATGTTTCAAACATTGATTGTCTAGATGATTAGAAATAGGGTTTCAAGAACATCCTAAGTGAAAGGGTGGTTTTTGTGTTAGGTGGGGAGGATAAGTTGATTTGGGATCCATCAAGATCCAATCTTTACATAGTCAAAGTTGGTATGTTGCAAATGATCATGCTATACTGTACAGTCTTCATGTATCCTCGCCGAGGTCTGGGGTTGAGCCAGGCCCTGGGCGGGGTTCGGGGGCAACAGCCCTTGAGAATTTTTTTTCCTATTTTTTCCTTCATCACCAACAAAAGAAAAAAATGACTTTGTAAAACCCTAATTCTAGAAGCTTCTAAAAATCTTGTTATAAGTGGTTGGGATGGGAGTTGTTGTGGGGAATTATTAGTGAGATTGTAATATGTTTTACACAGGATAATAAAATCATTGGATGGTTGTAGTTTTGTGGATGTAGCCCAGGGATTGGGTGAACTACGTTAAATTCTTAGTGTTGTCTTGTATCTGCTATAATTTTCTGTGTGGTTTATTTGTTTGTTTTATTAATCAAATCTGCATTTAACTATTAGATATTTTCCTTCTAACCCTAACAATTATGTCTTGTTGATTTAGATATAAATTTAAATATATTAATATTCAATTTATAGGTTATGCCTTAGAGATTGTATATGATCCTACATATGAATCCATGAGATCATATATTTTCATATTAAATTCATCATTTTTTAGATTATTTTGTTACATAATGTTATGTTTTAAATATTGTATATGAATGAGTATACGAACTTCAATATTTGATACATTATGTCTTCGAGATTCTAGACATGATCTTATTTTTTGACATTATCTTATTTTTTGGCATTGAATTTATATGGCATCTTGCATTATTACATGATAAGTATTAGATATTCTATATGATCTTTTATATCTATATAAGATATTCATATTCAATTTATATATATATTTTTTTAATCGTTAAATTGCTGGGTAAGGCCAGCGCCATTTTATTGCAATAGAAAAGGATTACAAAGCTGCTTCACCATCCCACCATCCCCCATAACCGTAAAACATTAATCTGAAACAATCTTAAATGCAGATTTGTTGGCAGACTCTACCAACTATTTAATGGAATTCCCTAGTTCTTAATGTCTAATACATTCTCCGGCCAACAAAGAGAATGCGGGCTACCTTACCAGATGAAACTCCGACTACCAGCACACCACCAGGCCCAGGAAATACTTTCTTGAGATGGACAGGCACGACCAAATTATTACCCTACCACACCCCATCTCAGGCACGTCCAACGTCCAACTTCTTACTCAGGCTCTAAACATTACAGCCAACGAAATTATGCTAAGAATATTTTATTATATCTAAAAGGTATAAACTGCAAAGCACCGCACTGGTTCAAATACAAATGCGAGTGCTCTTTTTTTCCCTTTGGCAATCACCACATGCAATTTACAATGATTACCCTGTTCCTGATTCTTTGAAGAAGTGAAGGCACCAGACTTTCCTTGACTTACAAAACCACCCCGACAACACATTATCACACTGTTGAATGCAAACCTAACCCAACCTCCTTTCTTGCTGCCGCCTCCTTAGCTAATTTATCCGCCAAGGTATTCCCCTCCCTATAAATATGACTAATCTGAAACTCCAAGAAAGAAGAAATCAATCCTGAAATGGGACTTAGCCATCTCCGCAGAAGCCAATTAGGAGTTGAATTGGATCTAATCGCGTTTACTATGATGAGTGAATCACCCTCCAAGTGAATCTTGGACACACCCATTGCCTTTCCCAACTCCAAGCCACACAGTGCAGCCCTGAACTCAACCTCGTTACTTGAAGCCTGTCCTATGAATTTTGCTTGCTGCCTGATCATCACTCCTTCCAAATTTCTAGCTACACACCCAATTCCTGCCTAACCTGGATTGCCGCAAGAAGCCCCATCAAAGTTTATTTTGGTCCAGCCTTCCTCCAGTTTTTTCCAAACTGTCTTCCTCCTTAATTCAGCCTTTTGTTCTACTCTCTGAGTTTCAGCCATTGTTGGAATACTCAACCCTTTAAACTTATTCGTTAGCTCGACATCCCTGGTTGTGAAGATATATTTTGAAATAGGTCTTCTTTTTGCAGCCACATTAACTAGCTCTATTATTGAACCTTCGATTTTCTTCGCCAGCATTTCCCTAGCCATAGCTTGATCCCTAAAAATTCTATGGTTTCTTTCCTTCCATATTTCCCAGCTTACTATGGATAGAATAATTTTCCATATACTACTAAATACTCCCAAATTCAGCTTTCTCGGCCAAGCACACAGCCAGGCACCTAGTCCATGGGGGACAGGTGAATGATACCCAAGTTTTCCCATGATGTCTTTCCAGCAGTACTCAGCATACAGGCATGAAAGAAGAAGGTGATCCACACTTTCCAGACTCTGTTTGCACAGAATGCACCTATTAGGGCCTTTGATACCCAACAACTCCAATCTATCCTGCGTGAGGACTTTATTTTGAAATGCCAGCCACAAAAACACCCCCGCTTTTGGAAGAACATCTTTCCCCCAAAAAAAGGGAATTGGCCAACTATGGACTGGATCTGCATTTTCTTTTATCTTATAGCCAATCTTAACTTTGTATTCCCCGTCTGAAGAAGCACACCACCTTATAACATCCTCACTGTCCGGATCCAAAATGATTCGCTCCCTTAACACTGCATTTAAGGCATTCTTTTGCTCGATCAGAGCGTTGATTTCACTTAGATCTTTCCAAATCCACTTTCTCACCCCATTTATTAAGACACTATTGCCATAGTTGCTTACCTTGGACCCCCATTTTCTGATAGTTTCATCCCTTATCTCAACCATTTGTGGTTTGTTGCATAGTTTCTCAAGACTGTTCCATGAATCAAGCCAGAACGAAGCCTTCTACCCATTATGAACTTCCCAAGTGACATGTTTAGATACAAGATTCTTGCACTCACATATAAAATTCCAAATGGCTGACCCTCTTGGTGGATTCCTGATTTTTATTATGCTGACCGGATCATCTGAAGCCAGATATTTCTTCCTCAATATTCTGAACCAACGCTGATTTCCTTTGCACATCATCCAAACCAATTTCGCCCCCATTGCTAGATTCATAATTTTCATTTGCCTTAAACCAGCCCCACCCACTTTTTGAGGCCTGCAAATCTTTTCCCAAGCTAACAGAGGAACTTTATTATTTTCATTTGGCCCATTCCAAAAGAACTTCCACATAATTTGATTGAGTTGATCATCTATGCTTGCCGGAATCTTTAAACATGCCATTGAGTAGACTGGGATTGCTGACAATACTGCCTTGATCATTAACAATCTTCCTGCTGAGGAAAGCCACCTCCCTTCCATAATTCCATCCTTTTCTTGCAACTGTCAACAAGTTTATCCCAAAAAACTTTCTTATTAACTCCACCAAACAATGGCATCCCCAAAAACCTCCCTGGAAGGCCTGCCACTCTTACCCCTAAGATTCTAGTAAGGTCCCTTTGAAGACTTGGTTGTACATTGAGAAAGTACACTTCTAACTTTCTCCAATTTATAGATTGCCCCGAAGCTTTACTATAATCATCCAACAAGCTCCTAATTGCCCTTGCCTCAGTTCTTGATGCTTGCCCAAATAGAATGGTGTCGTCTACAAATTGTTGATGTGTGCTTGGCTCAACCCCAAGAGTGACTTTAATACCTTTCCATGAACCTTCTACCCTTGCCTGATTAATACTCCTTCCCAATGCCTCTACCAAGATGATGAACAAGAAGGGGGATAAAGGATCCCCCTGTCTGATACCTCGTGAAGAATTAAAGAACCCCTGGGCGACACCATTTACTAGGACAGAAAATTTTGGAGAACCTATGCAACTTCTGATCCAATCCACCAATTTACTGTCAAAACCAAACCTGATCAGCAATTCCGCCAGAAATTCTCTGTCCGCACGATCGAATGCCTTTAAAATATCCAATTTTAATAACATGCTTGGGGTTCTAATTTTCCTGGCCGTGTGTATGGTCTCATGAGTGACTATAATACCTTCTACAATAGACCTTCCTTGAATGAAACCGCTCTGCTCCTCAGAAATTAACTTATCAATTACCAATTTTAGCCTATTTGCTATTGTTTTCACTATAATTTTGTAGAGGGTGTTACATAGAGAAATAGGTCTGTAATCCCCCATGTTTTTGGCTTCCTTTTTCTTGGGAACTAGTGCAATAAAGGTATGATTAATTGCCCCCAAAATTGTAGTCTTTCTTCTTGACTCTTCCACGACCTTAGTCAAGTCACCCTTGATTATCTCCCAGAATTTTTGATAAAAAAGGGCAGGAAAACCATAACGTCCTGGAGCTTTTTCTGCCCCCAGCTGAAACACGACTTTCTTCACCTCTTCCATGCTAATTGGTTTAAGCAGTTCCTTGTTATCATTTTCTATTATTAGACTTGGGATTCTTCCCATAATAGCATTCCACTCTGCCCCCTGTTGCTGCACATCTTTTGTAAATAAGTTTTCAAAAAAACTTACTGCCTCTTGACTTATCTCTTCCCCATTTCAAATAATTGAACCATCTTCATGATCTAATTCTCCAATTCTATTTCTACTTCTGTTTACTAAGGTTGTATTATGGAAGTATTTTGTGTTTTTATCTCCTTCACGAAGCCATAGCTCCCTTGATTTCTGCCTCCACTGACATTCCAGCCTACCCAAAATTTATGTTTGTTCAGCCTTCAGTTCTTTTTCCTTCGAGTATTCTTCTACTCCCATCCCTTTCTCAATAATTCTTTCATTTAGCTTTCTAAGCTCTGCCTCTATCCTATCGCTTTCTTCAAAGATATCTTTGAAATGCTCCTTATTCCATACTCAAAGTTTGGTTTTGATATTAGACAATTTTTTATGGAAAGTGAGCAAGTAAGATTGCTTTCCAGCCCGAAATTCCTCGCACCACTGAGAAATCAGCTCATATAAACGCGGATCCCGAATCCACATTTTTTCAAAACGAAAGGGTGAGCCTCCTTTGAAATCATTCTTTGAAATTGTTAGTTAAATTAGAAAATGATCAGACCCGCTGAATGTTAATATGGAGGCTTCTAACAAGTTTGCAGCCTGATTCCAATCCCCAAATAACATAAACATATCTAACTTCTTGACAATTCCATGGTGGCCTTGTCTTCTATTGGTCCAGGTGAAAATACCATTTTTTGTTTGTACTTCCCTTAACTCATTACTGTCCACAAAATCCTGAAAATCCTTTTGTACCCTAGTTGTATTACTTAAACCACCACATTTTTCTGCGTTATTTAGTGTGGCATTGAAATCCCCACCTAACACGACCCGTTCAGCCTTCATTTGACTTAAGGTGTCCATTAACAACCTCCAGATATCTCTTTTTGCTGCTGTGGCAACTGGCCCATAAACATTTATCAACTTCACCACATAATTGCAATGAAACTGCCTCATCAAAACTAACATCCAGCACTGGTTACCCACCATAAGTGTGCAACTTACCTTATCGGGGTTCCAAATTACTCCTATACCTCCCGAAGCTCCATCCGCTTCCACGAAAACACCTTCCCAACCTCTCCAAAACCTCATTCTATTTTCCTGATCCTCCCTAGTCCATTTTGTTTCCTGCACAAAGACTATATCTGGTTTATTCAAATCTATTTGATGTCTAAAAAGGTGCCATTTGCTAGTGGCATTTAAGCCCCTAGCACTCTAGCTAACGATCCTCATGACTCCTCAGGAAGGGGCAGCTCCTTCCTGTTTCTTAAGATTGTTTGACTTAGTTTTGATTGTCCTTTCGCTTGCCCAGCCATGGCAAGTTTTTCCTTATTGGATTTACGTCCTTTTTGTTTGAAATACCTCATTCTAGGGGTTTTATAGGCCGCCTGTATTTGCTCCAAACCTCTTTCTTCCAGAATGCCTTCTTGGGATTCCTCGAAGTTTCCATCCATGTCTGAATCTGAGTCTTGACACACCATCTCCTGATTTTCCTTATTTTCTTCTTCAAACACCCCTTCTAAATCTGGGTCCCCTCCAAGCGCCACAACTTCTAAAGCCTTTTTTCTCTCTACTACCCCACCTTCTGCCAAACTCAAACCCAGGGCACCTGCTAAAAGCGAGCAGTCCACTATGTTTTTCCCTTCATTCAGTGCCAACACTACCTCTTCTGCTAGGCCACCCTGCACAATTTGAGTTCCTTCCATAAGCACCACATCCGGGTTGTTTCCACCACTGCCAACTGCATGTCCCACTACCTCGCTTCCTATACTTGGAGGCCATATATCATCCACCAGCTCTTTTTCCATAGCCGTGAGAGGAAGACCCATTTGAATACCATCAACTTTTGGTTTACACATATCCCTCACTCCCTCATACATATTGAGTCCATTGGCTGTTACCCACGCTGAACAGTTATCCTCCTCATGCTCCATTGATTTGCACCTCGGGCAGAGACCAAGCTTGTCCTCCTTCACTATTTCCTGCCTCCAAGTTCCACCGTCCGTCTCGAGGCCTATTTCTGTTGGGAGCTCTGTCCCCTACTGGATCACTATACATATTCTAAAATAGGTTCCTCTCATGCTGTCCTCCTGAACTTTATCCAAAAACTTAAACTTCCCTAAGTGCCTTCCAATTACCTTCAATGTATTTTCTACCCAGAATTCTGATGGTAGGTTGTACAGTCGAATCCAAGTGGATTTTTCCTCGATCACTTGCTTTCCCGTGTCAAAATTTGGGTTCCAGTCAAAGAAATGCATTTGTGTTCCTTCCATAAAGAATGGTCCTAAGTTTCTGACCTTTTTTTTTTCCGTTTGAGTGGGGAAAGTAACCAGATAAAAATTGTTTTGCAATGCCCTAACCACTATCTTACTACCCCATTTCTCCATACACCAGTTTTTGATTTCTTTCTGCTTCTTTGGAAACCCCCCACCCCATTTCATAAACAATCCTATATCTTTCAGTAGATTCCTAGTTTCCTTAACTGTATCTATTTCCAAACTTAATGCAGGTTTAGGATCAATCGATGACTCACCTTTATCACTACTCATATGCGTAGGCTTTTCCTTCCTGCCCATGCCCATATCCTTTCTCTGCCAATGCCTTGTCTCCACCCTGCTCAAGCTTGTCTCTTCTCTACCCCAACTAGTCATCTTACTTCAAAATTTATCACTATTTACTGGCTGTCCAACACCCCGCACTCTCCCTCCATGCTTCCTGAGAAACCCATAACGGTAAGGCCATATCCATGGGGGCTCATGTCTCCCGCTTTTAAACGCTGGAGCCTTATCATATACCATCTTCCCAAATCTGGGAGTTTCCTGCGTCCAAAGGTTATTCCTATACCTTCTCGCCCTATTTTGTTCAGCATTTAACGAATAACACTTATCAACCCATCTACCTTTCTCCCACACCCACTGTGGCCTGTAACACCCAAACTGTTTCCAAGAATCATTGTTTTCATATGCATTTCCGCCATTTTTAACCCTGGCCCTAAACACGTCCATTGGTTCCTCCCACTCCATTTCATCTCCCCACCCCTTCCTATTTCGGTTTCTACATTCCTCCTGTCTGTCCCACTGGACATCGCCCCTATTGCCCTGCAGCACTTTCCCTTGCAGATCTTTCCCCTGAAACTCATGCCGCGCACCTATCTCTGCCATTAGCACAAATTATTAGGAAGTTTTTGATATTCAATTTATATGTTATCTTACATTGTGTACATGGCATTATGTACTAGAGATTGTATCTAATCCTACATCTTGATCTATAAGATCATATATTCTCATATCATCTTCATCATTTATAGATTCTATTAAATTACATGATGTTATGTCTTAGATATTTTATATGATTGAGTATATATGTTTCATTATAGAATACATTAAATGTGTTAGAGATTTTACTTACAATTCGATATATTGATGTTCGATTTTTTATGTTATCTTACATTGTGTACATGATATTATGTCTTAGAGATTCTATTTGATAATGCATATTTATTTATAGGATCATATATATTCATATCAAACTCATCATTTATAGATTATAGTGTTACATGGTGTTATGTCTTAGAGATTCTATATGATCATACATTTATATATTGCATCTACCATTTATATATTACATCATTTCACCATGTGTCTCAAAGATTGTAGATATGACCTTATATATTGATATTGATATTCAATTTATATGTTCACAACTAAGTCACATAGTAATTGTTTATATTCATGTATTTAATTTATAGGTTCACATGCTAAGTTACATATAAATAAATTCTCATATATTCATGTATTCAATTTATATATCTACATATTAAAAATTATATAAAAATAAATATCCATATTCATATTCATATTCAATTTATATATCCACATACTAAATTACATATAGATAAACATCATATATATCCACATATAGTAGTAAGTTACATATAGATATAAATGCCTATATCAATAAGTATATATCAAAATAAATACATTATGTGTAAGTCCAACTAAAAAATACATGCATATAACATTTTTAGATGAAGATCGATTTACCTAGTGAGTGAAAAAGACAAGTATGAATTTCCATATGATTTTTCAACTCTTATGAGTGTTTGGTCTTTCGTTTAGAACTCACCATATCAATAGCCCAAGCTATCACTTCTCAATAAATTGTAAAAGATAATTATAAAAGTATCCAAAAACATACTAGCCCAGTTCCAAGAAGGATTTGGATTTAAGAATTTTGAATATATATATATCTTAAAAGAATCAAAACTTATTTCCTTATAAATTGTAAGAGAGTAGAACTCATGTACTCAGCTCTAGGAAAATTTATCGTCAACAATTCACTGAAGGAAAATTTGCTGCCAACAATTCACCACCATGGAAAATTCACCACCAAGTAAAATTCATCACCAACAATTCATGGTGATGAATTTGTGGATGCCCTCATACTCTTATCACATGTGAATATTGGAATTTGGGACCTAATTTTTTGGTGAGACATGTAAGATTGGTCGAAGCTCTTATATAGAGGAAAACAGTGCAGGGAACTTTCACAAGCAATGGTAGTGTAAAACAAGATAAAATTTTATGTGAATGTGTTTGATGAAAATCAGGTTGGTTGATCAACTAAACTGGAAGCCTAACGAATTCACACTTGAATTTCCAATTAAAAAAATATGTGAATGGGTTTGATGAAAATCAGGCTGGTTGATCAACTGAGTTGGAAGCCTAACCAATTCACACTCAAAATACCAATAAGAAAACTCTTTTTCTAGTTCTTTTTGAAAAATTTATTTAAGTTGTGAAACCCATGACAATACAGCTTGATAAAACCTAAAACCCCCCTTGTTTACAGTATAAAGGACTACTTTGAAAACTCCAATTACCCAATGAATCAGCAATTCAATTACCAAATGAATCAATAATCCAATTACCCAATGACTCAACATTCCAATTATCCAATGAATCAGTACTCCAATTACCCAATTAATAAGCATTCCAATTAACAAATGAATCAGTAATCCAATTACCAGTCTAGGAGCTACAATTACCCATGTTAATTAAATTTATTAAATTGAATTTTGCTTTACTACATCCAATTTTCCAATTCTTAACTGTTTTCCACATTCAATAAACTGGTGTTACTAGAACTTCAAATCACTGTCTTATTTTCAATACTAGATTTGTATTGCTTAGGCCTCAAAGCCATTTTTTCAAAAGAGTTGAGTATTTTCAGCAACTTTCTAGCCCTCTGCATTTCCTTCAGATTTAGAAGACCACCATGTAAGTTTTTCATAGCTTTCAATTTATTAAATTTCTCTTTTTCTTTTTTCCCTTCCTCCATACTTGAGATCAGCATGTTTATAGGGTGAAATGAACTAATACTTGTAGTTTAAACAAGTATTTGGTTTAGATGATTTTTATTGTAGTGGCATTTTTCTGTTCTACTCTCTACAAAAAAATTGTTATAATGGAAACAAAATTTGCCCATATGTATGGATACACATCTAACCAATGAATTGAAGTCCATGTTACCAAAATTTTCCCTTACCCATATAGACAATTGCAGTAATTCCATACCACACCAAGGAAGTTTTAATCTAGTAATTCCATTCCAAGTTTCCAACTGATATACAAACAAGAACCATTATGAAAGTGAAAACTATATCTAAATCCTGCAAAATGGAGTGTACACAACATGAAATAGAAGATTATAAATTATCATTCCTATTTATCTTTGCAAACTGATAAGGATTCCAAATAGCATAGTAAAAAGACATCAAGTCCTCATGGTATTATTGCCTGTGAAATACAACAATAAGCCCAATTGGCCATTCTTGAAACACCAAACTACAATATCCAAATCGAGAACAATAGTTGTAGTAGGAATCTCATTAATTAGTAGAATTTGATAGGTTACAACATGAAAGAAACCCCCAAAATCTGCATATCGACTGTGTTATAAATATCTAATCTCAACTAATTAATTATGCAAATTCCCTCTAGCTAAGGCTACATACTAGCATTTAAGGCAATTTATTAGGAATACTTTTTCGAGAAAATTTGGGAGATTTGGATTAATTCGCATTAACTGCCTATTTACTCTCACACACTTTGTGGGTAGTAAAAATAGTAATATTTTATTACTCCTTAGCTGTCCACTGTAGCTTTTAGTTTTATTTCCTTTTTGTGGTCATTTTGCAAAAAAAGGCAAGAAACAGGAACTTAGAGAGCAATGCAACTATGCATCTGGGAATATGGTGTAAAGAAGAACATGGCATCGTAGCTATTTTATTCTTTAGACTATTGAATATATATAAATATGATTACTGTCTATTTTCTACTGTGTCAATTGTGTGTGTTATGAGCAACTTTTAATTGCATTTGAATGTGTTTCTTTTACTGCTGTGTATGACTCTTATTTGCTGCTCTATTTTTCATTTCAATTCCTCTGCCCCTATTCCCACATCTGGTATCAAAGCCATTGGTTCAAACCCCTAGTCTATCTTTTTTGGGTCTGCACTTATTTCTTGTTTAACAGCCATCAATGACTTCCACAACCTCAATGTCTAGTGCTTCCTTGGCTAGCCTGCAAACCCCTCTTTTCAGAGGAAAAAAATATGAATATTGGACATTGACCATGAAAGCCCTGTTTAGGTCTCAGGATGTTTGGGAAATTGTTGAGAATGGTTATGCAGAACCAGCAGACCAAGCAGCTTATAATGCTCTCACATAGGCAAAAAAAGATCTTTTGAAAGATCAGAGAAAGAAGGATGGAAAATCCCTTTTCTACATTCATCATGCAATGCATGAAAGCATACTACCAAGAGTTTCAGCAGCAACACAAGCAAAGGAGGCATGGGACACACTGAAAACAACCTATCAAGGTAAGGACAAAGTTAAAGCTGCAAAACTCCAAATACTTAGAAGAGAATTTGAAAATATAAGTATGAAAGATTCAAAATCTATGGAGTTATTTTTTACTGATGTTGTTGGGCTAGTAAATCAGATAAAATCTCATGAGGAAACATTAGAAGAGACTAGGATAGTTGAGAAAATGTTAAGGGTTTTTCCTACTAAATTTGATCCTTTAGTTATTGCCATAGAGGAAACTAAGGATTTAACCCAGCTGACAATGGATGAATTGCATGCATCTTTGATAAATCATGAATATAGGCTGAACATATCACACACCTCTATTGAGAATGCTTTCTCATCTTAGGCTTCAATAAGTCATGGAAGAGGTAGAGGAAGAAATTCATTTAGAGGATGTAGGAGCAGTCTTGCAAACCAAAGTGGAACAGGACATAACAATGAACACTTTCAAAGTCATCCAAGTGGTCAAAGACAAGATAAGTCGCATGTTCAATGTCATTACTACAAGAAGTATGGTCACTACTCTTTTGAGTGTAGAAAGAAACAACATGACCAAGGAAGGAAAAATCAAAATCCCCCAGAAAATTCTACAAAAAAATCTATGTTTATTGCATGTGCAAAGATTGTTGAAGCAATTTCTACAAAATCACCAATTGAATGCAATATGGTTCAAGACAGTCCAAATGATATTTGGTAATTAGAGTCTGGTTGTAGCAATCACATGTCTGGAAATTTAGAATTATTTTCAAGCTTGGATAAATCAGTCACTTTAAATGTTACTCTTTGGAACAATAATCAAGTGAATGTTATGGGAAAAGGCACTGTTGACATTCTAACCAAAAAGGGGGAGCAAAAAGTCATTCATGATGTTTTTTATGCTACTGGTTTGAAACATAATTTGATGAGTATTGGTCAATTAGTGCAAAAAAGGATACATAATTTACATGAAAAATAATGCATGTCATTCTTGATAAAGCTCCAAGTACGCAGCTGATAGCAGAGGTACAAATGACAAAAAATCGAATGTTCCCATTGAGGTTGAAACTTGACATCAAAAGAAACACAACTGACGCTTATCATATGGCAGAAAACACACAAGTTGGAATAGCATTAAAGGCTGAAAATTCTCAAGATGCCTCTCAGAGTTGCTCTGAAAAAGAACAAAGTTGCAAAGTTTCCCCGAAAGGTTGCTCTGGAAAAGAACAAGGCTGATTCATAATAGAGCAAGGTTGCTCCGGAAAGGTAGAAATTGAAACCAAAGATGACAAAAATGGTAATGTAACTGTTCAAACAACTTTTCAGTCAATGGTAAAGAATGAATCTTGGTTATGGCATTTGAGATTTTTCCATTTGAACTTTGGAGGTTTGAATTTGTTGCATAGAAAAAATATGGTTAAGGGGTTGCCATTGATTCAAAAACTAGAAAGGGTATGTGAAGCGTGCATCTTGGGTAAACAATATAGAGAGACCTTTCCTATTGGAAAATCAGAAAGAGCATGTAAACCACTTGAGATTGTTCACTCCGATATATATGGACTAATGCAAACTCCTTCAATTGGAGGTTGCACACATTTTCTTACTTTTATTGATGATTATACAAGAAAGACATGGGTCTATTTTTTTGAGGCATAAATCTAATGCATTTGGAGTCTTTCAGCAGTTCAAGGCTCTTGTAGAGAAGCAAAGTGGTTACCACATCAAGATATTAAGAACTGGTAGAGGTGGTGAGTATAGTTCTAATTATTTTTTGAATTATTGTAGCCAACATGGTATTCACAAACAATTTACAACCCGTTACACACCTCAACAAAATGGTGTGGCTGAAAGAAGAAATCGAACTATCATGGATATGGAAAGGAGTATGTTGAAGTCAAAGCATTTACCAAATGAATATTGGGCTGAAGTAGTAGCAACTACTGTTTATATTTTAAATAGATGTCCAACTACAAGTGTAAGAAATGTGATTCATCAAGAGGCTTGGAGTGGTAGAAAGCACAATGTTACTCACTTCAAAGTCTTTGGATGCATTGCATATGCTCATGTGCCTGAAGAGATGAGAAGAAAATTGGATAACAAAGGTGAGAAATGTATTTTTGTTGGGTATTCAGAAGATACAAAAGCTTACAAGTTGTTTAATCCAATTACAAGAAAAATAATAATCAGTAGAGATGTACAATTTGTGGAGAACGAAGCATGAGATGGAAGTATAGAAAAAATAATAAATGTAGTAGCAGTTGATCCACATGATAATATGATTGATGAAGTGATAGAACATCAAAGTATTCCTCAAGCAATACCTCATTCCACTCTTGGACATGCAACACAAGTTGTAGCACAAACTACACCTCATTCTACAACAAGGCTTTCAAGATATCATAATTTTACACCTACACAAAAAACTCCACAAAGAACACCAGCCATAACACCATCTGGAAGTACATCAAACTCAGTTGATAGAAGAAGCTCATCGGATCCTACATTGGCAAGCTTATTGCAGCGAAAAACAAGGAGTTTAAGAGATATATATGAAGCTGGCTTTAGTGTTGACACATCAAATTATTTTTTTGTTTTTGCTTTATTTTCAGAAGTTGTTGATCCAATGTTCTTTGATGAAGCAATTAAGGATGAAGCATGGGATGAAGCTATGGATGAAGAGATTGATGCTATTGAAAAGAACAATACTTGGGAGTTGGTGGATTGCCCGCAAGGAAAGGATGTAATAAGTGTAAAGTGGATTTACAAAACAAAGTATGGCATGGATGGAAATGTGTTGAAGCATAAGGCAAGGTTGGTTGCTAGAGGTTTCACTTAGTAGCCTGGTATTGACTACAATGAAACATTTGCACTGGTAGCTCGCTTGGATATGGTAAGAAGTGTTTTGGCCATTGCGGCTCAAAAGAAGTGGCATGTTTTTCAAATGGATGTAAAATCTGCATTTTTAAATGGTTTGATTGAAGAGGAAGTTTATGTTGAGCAGACAGAAGGATATGAAATTGCAGGTCATGAAGGCAAAGTATACAAGCTGAAAAAGGATCTCTATGAACTCAAGCAAGCTCCTAGAGCATGATATAGTCGAATTGATTCTTATTTAATTAAGAATGGTTTTAGTAGGTGTAGCAGTGAGCCTACTTTATATATCAAGATGGATGAAGAAGGTAAAATGCTGATAATTTTTCTTTATGTAGATGATTTGATCTTTATGGGAGACCTTTCTATAAATCTCTTTAAGACAACTATGATGAAAGAGTTTGAGATGACCGATCTTGGTCTTATGAAATATTTTTTGGGAATAGAAGTTAAGAAATCAGCAGATGGTATTTTTATTTCTCAATCAAAATATGCAAGTGATGTGTTCAAAAGATTTAATATGCTCCTACTCCAGTTGTGATAGGACTGAAGTTAAGCAAAGAAGATGATGGTTGGTAGTCTCATGTACTTGACTGCCACAAGACCTGACATCATGTATGGTGTGAGTCTTATCTCAAGGTTCATGGAGTCTCCAAAAGACTCTCATTGGCAAGCTGGAAAAAGGATATTGAGGTACGTATGTGGAACAAAGAACTATGGAATTTTATATTTAGTTGTAGATGATTTCAGACTCATTGGATACATGGACATTGATTGTGTTGGTAGCATAGATGATAGAAAAAGTACTTCTGGTTATGCCTTTAATTTTGGATTAGGGGTTGTATCATGGGCTTCAAAGAAACAACCCATTGTCACACTTTCTTCAACAAAAGCGGAGTATGTTGCAGCCACAACAACATCATGTCAAGCCGTATGGATGAGAAGAATGTTAGCTGAGTTGATGCATAAACAAGATGAAGCAACAAATATTTACTATGATAATAACTCAGCCATTGCACTGTCTAAAAAATATATTTTTCATAAAAGAAGCAAGCACATAGACACTAGATACCATTTTATAAGAGAGTTAGTGAATAACAAAGAAATATGTTTAGAGTTCTGTAGATCAGAAGATCAATTTGCTGATATCTTCACTAAACCATTGGAAAGAGATGCATTTGAATACTTGAGAAGTTGTTTGGGTGTTTGTGCTGAAGATGATGCTCCAGAACTTGAAGTCGAATGCTCTGGGACTTGAAGGAAGATGCTCCGGAACTTTTGAGCATAATTCAGGAACAAAAGGAAGATGCTCCAGAACTTGAAGTCAGATGCTCCAGAACTTGAAGGAAGATGCTCCGAATTTTTTTGGTGCAGATTGTCTGCTAGTTGAGATTAAGGGGGAGTGTTAGAAATATCTAATCTCAACTATTTAATTATGCAAATTCCCTCTAGCTATAGCTACATACCAAAATTTAAGGGAATTTATTAGGAATACTTTTTCAAGAAGATTTGGGAGATTTGGATTAATTCGTATTAACTGCCTATTTACTCTCACACACTTTGTGGGTAGTAAAAATATTAATATTTTATTACTCGTTAGCTGTCCACCGTAGCTTTTAGTTTTATTTCCTTTTTGTGGTCATTTTGCAAAAAAAGACAAGAAACAGGAAAGAGAGCAACGCAACTCTGCTTCTGGGAATATGGTGTAAAGAAAAACAGGGCATCGTAGCTGTTGTATTCTTCAGACTATTGAATATATATAAATATGATTACTGTCTATTTTCTACTATGTTAATTGTGTGTATTATGAGCAACTTTTAATTGCATTTGAATGTGTTTCTTTTACTGCTGTGTATGATTCTTTTTTGCTGCTCTGTTTTTCATTTCAATTCCTCTACCCCTATTCCCACAGACTGCAAAAATTCATAAAAAGAGAGGCCAAGTTGTAAGGTCTAAAGCGATTGATCAAGGATATATAGTGATTATCATTTACTGCAATCTGAAGCAAGAGCTGATCTAATGCTTGAAAAAATAATTTTTTTTTATGAATCTATTTTCTTTTGTGATGACAAATTATTCATAATTTTTTTTTAAAATTATGAATTGGATAGAGACAGATCTTAACCATTGTAGATGAATCCAACATGAATCTGATGGAATTACCACAGCCACAAAGTTCTTGCAGCACATCTAGCACCATTTGGTTGCCTTTTTGCCGCATCCTTGCAACTCCTTTACTATAAACCACTTGCAAAACAAGTGCTAAGATATTCATTCAGTATACCATTCAACACTAAGATGTCCTTTTAAGAAGATTTAAACCATAAGCTTCAATTTTTAATGGTCAAACCACTTGACATCACAATTATTATCTCCATACTTTTCCTTGCATTTCCATTTTTTTCATTTTTTCTTCCTTAGTAAGCATCCTGGTATCTAACACCAGTGTTAAACTTGAAATCAGCTCAAAGGACAAGATATGTCAATTCAGAATAGGTGGATTTCACAAGACTGAAAAGTCAGGATTATAACTTTCGATCTGAGCACTGAAAAGATCATTGTTTGGACTATACATCTGATAATTTTTTTTGTACCAAACCTAGTTAAAGGAGGTTTATAGACAGTGGTGATAGGAAGCATAAGGTCTTTGAATCTAAGAGATATATGATATATGCATCCTTATTAAAGTACTCATTGTATCTTTCACAATCGGTTCAATTGTACATGTATATTTTTATATCATAATTTTGTTTAGAGAGGATGTTTGTATCCATGATTTTATTTATAACAACTGCTTCACCTTTTAAGAAACAACAACCCCTTTCCTCTTATATTTCTTTATTCTTTTACCCTCTTGCAAGATGCTTGCATCTTTTATATATTACAACAGCGAGCCAAAACAGACTAACCTAGAAATCTAATCTGAGACCTACAACACTACTAAACAACGAGTACTCAAACCCAGGACCTTACAAATACTGTTCCACTTGATTTACCACCAAGAACTACAACCATGACCGCCCAAATATAATATGGGTGAGGGTGCTCTAAATTAGATCTATCTGAAATGTGTATAAGAGGAAATACACTATGGTTGTCACCATTCCCCATGATAACATCATGCAGTGACCCAATTATTACAAATGGGTTTCCATTTTTCTATAATGGTATGCAGTTATTGCTCATAAATCTTATTAATGGTAATATGACAGTTTATAAGGATCTGTGATGTGAGATAAAACAGTTAATTAAATTTGAAGTACAGAAATGCCTAAATTGATATTAGCATCTGATAAATCTTACCTTGGGAATTTGCGTTTCTCAAATTGACAGATCATGTCTATGTTTAATAAATACCGTTGTTACTCCTGGAAAGAATCGGTAGAAACTGTTTTGTGGTTGTGGGTTTCCTATATTTTGATATGAAACGTTTGACAAAATCCCTATACCATATCATAGATATGCCATCTACAAAATATACCAAATATGCATACTCACTTGTGTAAACAACAAATCTCCTTCAAGGCTAGTTTCATTTGCTAGATTCAGTCAAGGTAAGCTTTCCCATATACAAATTTTCCTTTTATTTATTTGTTGGCTATGTCTTTATATTTTCATCTGGTTGTAGGCTATATCTACCATGAAACCCACATGAAATTTATGTTGTTTAGCTAATGCAGATGGATGGCACAATAAGAGAGCTACAAACTGGATCTTCATGTGCAGCTTGCAAGAGCAGAAAAAGAAAATGTGTGGAGAAATGTCCGCTTGCTCCCTATTTCCCATTAAGTGATCCTGATAGATTTTTAACAACAATGAAAGTATTCAGAGCAAGCAATATTTCCAAGATAATTAAGGTTGACAAGTTGCCATTGCTTTTATTTTTTAAAGAATGACTCTGCACTATAAATTCAAGGAGAGAAAAACCAACATTTGCAACATGCATAACTAACATGGTATTTTGTTGCAGGATACTCCACCAGAGAAGCAAAGCGATCAGATGCTGTGAATAGCATGATATATGAAGCAAGTGTTCGAAACCGTGATCCTGTCAATGGTTGTGCAGGTGTCATAAGTGATTTGTAGAAGCATGTTTTGGAGCTGCAATCCCAATTGGCAGAAGCTAAACAAGAGCTGGCTGCCTTGCAAACGGTATCTCATCACTCTTTTATTACTGATTCTTCTCCTAAAGTAGAAGTAGCAGGAACATCAAAAGAGGTTGATGTTCAAATGGATGACATAATAATAAGGGAAGATAATGCATATCAGTCCCTAAACTGGAAGGAACTGATTGGGTTTGATCTTCAAGAGTTCAGTAAATGACATCTCGGAGCTGTGATATTTAGCATTGGTTCTATATTTTCATTGGTTGGGACGTATTTGTTACTTCATTTATTCTATACTTTGTCATCTAAATCTACTTTGGATTAATGGGTTTTTCTTGATGTAGACTTGTCTTTGGATTTTAATATGTTTTTAGTTTGGATTTGAAATACTTGGTTTTCAGATTTCTTTCTTCCATGGATTCTAGATTAGTCCCACATCATTCAAAGAAGCTCACAAGTGTAGAGGAAAAAAATTAAATCTTATCATTACTTATTTACATAATTGCGTTTTAGTACAATTATTTTTTAATTAATTACGTTTAGAGGTGTTGGTAATGATGTTTTTAAAAATTATTGAGTTGACCTTTATATATATATGAAAAAATTAAAATTATAAAATAAAATGAAATAGTTTTAAATTCATATTTTTTTAATTTTTCTAGATAGATGTATTTAAGATATTTGTTTCGCGTGAATATTCACCGAAAAAAATATTCATGGTGATGAATCCCGCTAAATTGTTGGTGATGAATTTTCCTAGAGCCATTTGTTTCAGTTCAATAGATAAGTATGTTAAGTCTCAATAGATTAATTTTTTCAAGAGAAAGCTATAATTTATTAGTCCAAAATATCATTAATTAATTTTTTTAATAGCAAGTGAGGGAAGTAGATTTTTTTTATATATTAATTGAAAAGATTAAAAAAAACATTTCAAGAGCTTGATAGGCTAAACAAAGACAACTAATCTATCAAAAAGGAAAAAAAAAACTTTTATTGTAGGGGTACAACCAATCTTAGTACAAGGGGACTTATTTTTCTTTGCATGAGAATAGAGTGAAATTTTGCATTTCTCAATGCTTGAGCTTGAGAAAGCTTTCTTCTATTTAACCTTGGTCTAATTATTAGAACTTGAACGAGCCAACTCCTTAGAAAAGTATTACCACTAATTTACAATATCTTTATAAAAAGATATTTCCCAAAAACCTTCATTGGGGCTAGCATTAGCGAAAAATACTTAGACCTATCCAAAGTATTACCTATATTGGAATAGGTAGGGTCCCTACATCGATCCAATCATATCAAGGTTTCCAAAATTTGGATGTTTCATTACTTTGTGTCACATTTGGCCTATTATTTGTTTAATGTACTCTTTGATTCCCTCCAATTCTTCCAATGGCATCTTTCCATTTCATGAGTTAGTCCAAAAATTGGCTTGCTTTCTATTATTAATTTTCCAAGTTAGATGCTCTGTTATGATTTTTTGACTATTCCATAGAAAATTCCATACCGCAGATCCCCCATTGGTATTTTCTATGGTTAGTATTATTTTGGGATCAAGGCAATCTAAATACTTACTTTGAAAGATTTTGCACAAATAGACAGTTTGGGCCCTGATACATCTTCCATGATAATTTTTCTCCTAGAGCCAAGTTTTTCTACTTCATTTTTCTTAGTCCTACTCCACCTTTGACTTTAGATAATCATACTTTCTCCCATTGTACCAATGGTATCTTTTTTTCTTCTTTAGTTCCAGCCCATAATTTTTTTTAAAGAAGCTTTCCAAGTTGGTTTTTGCCTTGTGAGTGATCTAGAAGCAAGACATTACATAGATGGTTACTACTGATAGTACGACTTTTATCATTAGTATCCTCCCGACTAATGTAAGCCAATTATCTTTCCAATTTGTTGAGGGTAAAAGCACAAACCTGTGTCACACTTTATAAAGGAATCAGCCAACAGCAAAAAAAATTCTGAACTTTGAGCACATAAAAGTGGTATTTATGTTTTGAATTTCAAAATGGTGTAAACTAATGAAATATAGAAATTTTGATGAATTTTATTGTTGTAATTTTTAAAATTTTAAAAAAAATTGTTTTCATTATGTTTTTATCAATTTAAGGTCAGATTTTGGAATGCTGAAAATTTCAGAAAAGAGTGACTTCAGGGGCTGTTAAGAAAAAATTTGAAAAAAAATTCATTTCTCCCTAATTTTTTTTCTCCAAATAGGTAACTTCAATATCTTGTGCATGGAAAAAACAAATTCAAATTTTGATGTATAAACATGTCACGGGTCGTCAACTATTTTCAATTTTTTTAATCATTTTCAAAAAAACAATTATACCCTTTTGAAGAAGACTCCCTCCTCTTTTGCACCATATAAGATTTAAATTTTTTTAATAAGTTTTACTCTATTTTTTTTAATTTGTAATCAACCTCTTTTTTCATTTTAAAAAACTACTTGCATTATTTTAAAAATAAAATGGGTGTGTGCAAGAAGTTGAGTCCACTTTTTGGCCAAAAAGTGGGTGTTTTCCCTGATTTTCAGTATTCGACACATTTGACCTTAAAATTTGAAGCACTTAGAGACGAAATCTTTAAAAAAGTCACTAATCATAAAATGTAGTGCTCGGAGTCTAGTTTCCAAATATGTAATTTATTTCAATACCCAGATTGTACAAATTGAGTTTCAATAGGCATTTCAAAAAACCACTATTTAAAAGTCATTTTTTTACCATACCGCACGTGTACGACATCCATATTTTGACTTAAATTATCGTATTTTTCTAAATCCTTTTGGGAAAAGTTTTATGACTCACTGAACCTTGCTCTTGATATTTTTTTGTAATTTTTTATTGAATTTTTTTTTTTTGTTAATTTTTATTAGGCAGATTTGTTGTTTTGAAAAATCGTCATGTACGACATGCATAAGATGACCTAAACTTATCATTTTTGATTTTTTTTTTTTTCAAATTGAAAAGAATTGTCTGAAGCTTTCTCTTGTGCAATCCATTTTTCAAAATGTTATGTTGATCAAAAGTTATTCAAATAGTAAAAAACTCTGATATTTAAAGTTTATGGACCAATTTTATTAGAAATTAATTGAAAAATACAAAAAATAATTCAATTGCAAAACAAATTACATATTTAGAATCTACATTGTTTGATCTAAAATGGGTTTTCATTTCGTCAAAATTGTTTTGAAAAAAGGTCATCAACCATATGTCCAAAGTCGATATTTTTCTTTGACATTGTTAGAGCCTTCAATTTGTAGGTCAAACCAGGTTGAAGGCTTAGGACTTCCAAAGGGACTTCAAAGCTTTTCGAACCCGAAAACCTTGGCAAAAACCTTCCCACGATACAAAA